>JAHLJS010000002.1:83700665-83740519 GCA_038502445.1 Eremochloa ophiuroides
ATTAAATGTGACTTTTGAAAGATTTCTGCAGGGGATAAAAATACACATTTTAATAATAAATGTAACTTTGATGAATTTTAATAAATTCTATGTTGATCCAAAAATCATGAAATTTATTTTGGTACTGTTTTAGGGCAAGACCTATCTGTTGGTAAATTCTGGGCTCAAATGTAAATAGTTTGTTTAATTATTATTTTATACTCCATTAATGGACTAAATTTAGAAGGGGTTGTTAGAATTAAACTTTAATGATTTGATTAATCCTTTGAAATTTTCTTATATACCTTGGAACACATGAACCCCTGCTGTTCCAATGTTTGTTGATCATTTACCTTGTAAGAATAAAATGATTTGCTTGACGTAGTAATTAAATGCTAAAACAAAAATTCTAAATGATAAATTGATTAATAAAAATAAATAGGGAACCTTAATGACTTAGGTTTGTGAGATTTTGGGATTTGTGTTAACCTTAGGTCATTATCATGTGCTGACATTTGGAATCTTGCTAACTTGTTTAAACTTATGCTAATCTTGTAATTAACATGTTTAAATGTTATTTCATGTAACTAGATAAATTGTTAATAACAAGTTGGTTTTGTTCTCTTGCAACTTTATCGTGAGGGAAAGTTGTACTCAACTTTCTAAACTAAGGTTACTTTATTTTATCTCACAAGTTTAGCGCATCTCATACATCATGGCATGCATCTCATCATGTTAAGCATTGTATTGTTATTACGTGTAGTGATCGGGTTTTCAGGAGAATTGTTTGATTGACTCCGACGGAGGGATTACTCGTCAAGAGAAGTCAAGTAGATTTTCTCTGGTTTTCGGGTAGAAGTGACAAACCTGCAACACAGGCAAGCCCCGGTACATTCAGCCCTTTCCTTGTGATTTACAAAATGTTTATAACTTGAGTTAATCTATTGCATTAAGTTTATAGGAGTTGATTGATAACCCAATTGATGCATTACCAATCTTGACCACTGAAATATCGAGAAACCATTTTAAAATAAAATGTTTGAAAATGCTTAGCCCTGCTTGAATAATTTAGATTTGCACGAAATACTATTTTTGAGCTATTGTGATATATGTTATTGATTAATTCATGAAAAAGGGAATTGGTAATATTCTCGTGCGGTGGCTGTGCACCTGATCAGTACATTGCCACCGACGGAAAGGGAATTGTCCGTTCGGTGGTTGAACACTTGGGTTAGAGTCCCAATGCTTTGTCACCGGCGGGCAGGGATTTGAAACCGTTTGGTTACTTTGTACTTGGGTTAGAGTCCCAATGCATTGTCATCGACGGAAAAGAATTAGGGACAGTTTGTTGTAGGCCTGCTGGATCGAGACTTTGCAACTAGCCACATACTCCAGGAAGCCTTGTCTCCGGCGACTCTACTAATTGAACCGACAACCGCGCACTAGGAGTGGAGAGATGGCGAGAGTAGCGTGTACCCTCGTGGCCGGCGTGCATGGAGACGAGAGGAGTACTATGCTCTCGGGTAGCGCAGGACCGGTTCAGGTTTTGGAAAAGCCGTGGTAGACGGGGTTGACATATGCAAGCTTAGGTGATACATATGCAGTGTGGATAGGGATCCCCAGCTGAGTATTAATCGATTCAAATCGTCGTTGCTCCTCGGTTAATGGAGACTTGATCCACTGACTTACCCTGAAAAGTGGTTTGAAACTAGGATGTTTTTTGAGAATTACTAAGTAAATGGAAAGAATGAGGATATATATGATTGAACTTGGAGTTATGGTTAATGATTAAAAATAATATGGAGTTAAAACGTTGAAAGTAGGATCCAAGATTAGTATTGCTTTTCTACAAAAATACTTTGACTCTTGCTAAAGCCTTACCTTGACTCCCCTCGGCCTGCATTCCTGAGTCTTCTCCCATTTTCTTTAGTCGGGTAAGTCTTGCGGAGTACCCCAGTACTCAGGGTTTGTTAACCCCCTGTTGCAGGTAAGTCGAGTATACAGTTCTGCGTGGGACCGTGCCGGTTGACAGACTGGGTATGGATGAAGATATGTACATGATATAACCCTTGGGCAAGGGTATAGTTGTATACTGTTACTCCACTATAAAACTCTAGTTTGGGATAATGTAACCTATATTTGTAAACCTATGGTCATGTAATACTTCCGCACTCTCTACTCTGATTCATATTATTTGTGTAAATTGTTATAATATTGCAAGGCTTACAATGAGATCCTCGGGGAAATCAGGGTTTTTGAGGAAACCTGGCAGGCCACCAAGGTCGCGGGGAAATCATATTATTTGTGTAAATTGTTATAATATTGCAAGGACGATGATGGTGCACGTGAGCCCGGTGATTTGGGCGGTTCTGTCACAGCAACGTCCCATTCACTAGTCCCCAGATGAATTGTTCATCCCCATCCGCTAGCCCCAAGGCCCGACGACGCCGTCAGAGACTGCGTCTCGCTGGGGCCCAACTCGAACCCCATCGTCTGCAGCGCCGAGAGCATTCAAGAAAGACGAGGAAGGGGCAGCGGATGCAACGAGTGCCAGGAGGATGAGGGGGAGACATCGAGGGGACGGGGAGGCAGTAGACAAAGTGAGGACAGAGTTGTCAACCCCCCCTCTGATCTACTTTTGAAACATTCGGATGAAACACTTGCAACATATATCTAAAGTAAGATAAAACATGTGAAGCATGAATTTGTAACATGAGTTCCAACAACAAATCTACTTTTGAAACATTTAGAACAAAACAGTTACAACATATGTACTAACACATGTGAAACACTCGAAAGCATATGTGTGAAACACTTAAAAAACAGAAAAAAACTTGAAGAACCATTTGCAAACATACGCAACATCCAGATATAACACCGGCAATATAGACGAGTAGACACTCCAACATTGCAACATTCCGATCTATTTTTGAAACATCAATTTACTTCAATTACAACATACCTCTGAAACAACTGAAATATACAATTGCAACAGAGAACGGAGAGAGAGATAGAGATAGATAGAGAGAGAGAGGGCATAGCGCAGGGAGCACCATGGTCGCCGAATCTGCGGGCACTGGGGGCTCCCGATAGGGGATGATGCCGGTGTACATGGGGGTGGGGTGCCACCAGGGTGGGGGGAAGATGAAGGCGGGGGAGCGCCATGGTCATTGGATCTGCAGAACTTCTTGGTGAGGAAGGTGTTGACATCTACTAACATCGCCAAATATAACTTTATAACCTTTAACTCAAGAGACGAGATTAGAAGATGTATGGTAATTAATTAACTGATCATTAGCAACTAGCCACTTATCTATTACCAACATTCTTTAGCATGAACTGGGTTGTCAATCCTAATTATATATGCTAAGAATAAATGAAGGTTTTACATATTATTCCATGTGACTAGGCAGAAATATAAATAAATATAAACTAAAAACAATTCTGCAAGCGGACAGATAATTATACCATTGTAGCATTTTACCTAGGAGTTCTACCAGGTTATCGATTTATATTTATACCACTGGGAAGGACTTGGATAAACTACAATCTATTATATTGATAACAACTACATATACAATGAATAGGTGAAATTACCAATGTCATATACTCCACTCATAACAGGTAGAGGTCACAAGATAATAAAGATAAATAGGGTGATAAGTATGATCAAGCATCATTAATAAAGATAAACATCAGAGCACTTTCTAGTCATAGTAATAGCTAGCCAATGGATAAACTAAGGAATTAATATCTAAGGTAATTCTATAACTACATCAATGAATAACTCTAACTAGTGCAATTACATCTAGCAATCATTGTCAGATTAGTCCTATATCATGATCACATGTAAAGGGCATCATCTAGGAAAGGTGTGAAACAGAGTCATTACCCAACTTCGCGACCGTGCCTGCTTGCCTACATACGGGGGTGGACTACAGAGGAATCAACGTAGCTGTCACCTACACGAACTACCACACAACCCGGCACATCAGGGTGCACTCGTAGATAAACGAAATATCTAGACACCACGTCTACACATTGTTCATCATCTACCCAACGATCGATTGGATAAACGATATACGATCAATTACATGAATTCAATAAGATCAAACCAACTATACTAGACATATAATTAAAGTAGACAAAGACTAATGTAATCAAGAACATATGAACTATTAAGAATAATGTTTTCCTAATCATAATGAAGAATATAATAATAGAGAAAGAACCATAACTATACCGAACTCTGCGCTCCAGACGATCGCCGGGGCTCCAGATCCCACCGAAGAACTAGATCTCTTCTACTCTCTAATCTAATTAGGCTAGAACTATGAACTAGAAGGCTCTTGATGAACTAGTAGGCTTTTGATGGCTTGAAGACTTGTTGCCTTCGATGAATGATTGAATGATGCTTCCAGGGGGGTCTGCCCCTTTATTTATAACCTGGTGGGATGAACGTGCGTCGTAGGATCAAACTAACTTAAACATAGGGCCGAGATGACTCCTAAAAGGCGGCGGAAGAAGACTCCAGAAGACGGGGCCAAACCCTAGCCGGGGGGCGCCGGCCGGCCCCACCCTGGTAGGGTTCGGGCCCCAGTTGTTCGGGTGTGTTCCAAATGCTTCTAGTGTTCTCGTGATGATGTTTCCTTCGTGGTTACATTTCATGTAGTTTATGCTCTTTAACCCTTCTTTTATGCTTTTCTGGAATAGCCCCTGGAAAATACAGAACATACAAAACTCGTGGAAATTGTCAGTTAAAACTCTAGACTAGTATGTTTTTATGTATCCTTTTGTGTCTAAAGTTCTAATAAAAGTTGACGTTATCGACCAATGTGAGGGGAGGGGCACCACCAGGGTGGAGGAGGAGGACGCCGAGGTCAGGGAGGGCCATGTTTGTGGATCTGTAGGGCTCCCAGTGAGAGAGGCATCGATGTAGGGGGCACCACCAGGATGGGGGAGGAGGATGGCGGGCCGAGGAGTGCCATGGCCACCACCGGAGCTGCAAGCCTCTCGGTGGGGTGGATGTCAATGTGCGGGGAAGAGGACACCGGGGTGAGGAACGGAGCTGCCGAGGTGAGGAGGAGGAGGACGCCGGGGTAGGGGAGGGCACGCGCCGGCGTAGGGGAGGTTGTCGTCGCCGGCAAGGGATGGGCACGGGCGGCACACATGACGGGAGGCAGCCAGCGAGTTGGGGCGTGTGAGCGAGCGACAGTGGAATTGGAATGGGTCAGAGAGGGGGGCGAGCCACGCGTGAGGGAGTGGGAAGGGCGAGCGGGCACGTGGGCGCGTGGCGTCCGGCGCGTCCGGACGCCCGTCCGGTGTCATTACTATAATTTTTTTAAATAAGATGAGTTGTTAAATTTATGGTTAAAAAGGTCATTTCTTCGGATTGGGAATCAGACACGGGTAGCCATCGGAGACATATTCAAATATGTATTGCCCCGGTTATGAATACGGCCGGATAAATATACGTGTGTGTAATATGGAATGAATCGAATGCGAACAACATCGTGTATGGAAACTTCTTCAGTAAAGGCAGTATCCATAGTAAATTAACATAAGAGATACAAAATTGTATTATAAAAGAAATATAATGTATTTTAAAAATAATTTACAATGTCCACTATCACCTCAAAAAATTTGAAAGTAAAATTAGAACTATACATAGAGAAATAAAAAATAAATATTGTTAAGGGGTTAACTGGACTGACTAAAATAGTTAAGAGGAGTAAATCATTCCAGATATTAGTTTAGATTTTAGAGGTTTTGTCTCGATAAAAGCAATATTTTGAGGTAGCAATTTGGATGCCCCCCTTTTTCTGCTATGGAATATTATCTTTTTCTTGTCATTCTCGTAAAACACTTGAGAAAATAAAAGTAGATAAGTACACAAAGGAAAACAATACAAAAGAAAAGAAAATAAAAATATTTACATCAAATATAAACACAATGAATATGCAAAAAATGCTTCATTTAGCGCACATGAGAGGTGAATACATCTTCTATGCATCAGATATTGATAAGAGAGAATTATGAAAATGGCCCTGAAAAAAGTCGCGTTTAGGAAACTGGCCTTTTCTTTTTCGAATTTAGGAAACTGGCCTGGAAACGAAACTTTCTTCGGAAAATGGCCTTCTGTTAGTTCCGTCAACATGGTCTGTGAAGTTTACCACTGTGTATTGAGAAAAAAGACGTTTTTACCCCCTCCTTTGTTCACAGCCGAGTAAAAAAAAACACCGTGCCTTTCCTTCGCATCCTCGGCCGCTCGGTCTCGTGCAAGAAAAAAAATCGCCGCTCCCATGGTCGACGGTGCCGCCGCCGCCGCCCTCGCCGGCGTGGAAGGGCCGGCCCCGCCGCCTAAGCCGGCGGATCCAAGGCGCCCAACAGCGGATCCGCCGCCCTTGCCAGCCGCCGGGCGCCCTGCTCCCCCGAATCGCGTGGTGCGCCACCGCCGGCCCGGAGTCGCCGCGGCCGTCCTCGTGGCGCGCGCGCGGCCAGGGACAGGGCCAGGCCTGGTCTGGCGCGGCCAGGACGGGGTCGCCGGCAACCCCAGCTGCCAGGACGCCAGCGCGTGCGGCCAGGAGGGGGCCGCCGGCGCGTGCGGCCAGGACAGGGCTGCCGGCAACCCTAGGTGCCAGGACGCCGGCGCCCTTGGCCCCCAGCCCAGCGAAGTCCTCTGTTCGGTCCATAGGAGGAGGTCGAGGGAGCAGTCCAGCGGCTCTCCAGCGACAGGGAGGGGCAGCAAGGCGCGGACATCGCCTCCAGGGACGCAGCAACAGCACGAGTGAGCACGGCAGCCACCTTCGGTGACCAAGACAGCATGCTGGAAGAGTAAGTTCTCATTGTTTGCTAGACCTGCAATGGATATTGTGTGAACTAAATTGTTCAGTTTGCTCAATTATGTGAACTAATTTGCGGGGTGTGTTGATTCTTGTCAAAATAAGATAACTGATTAGATTGAATAAAGCTTTCTGTGGACTGTTCTGTAGTTCTGTTGCCTAGCGCAGTTTTCCCATCAGCTCGCTTAACATGGTGTTTGGCTTTTGGGCCGTCCGGACTGGCAGGTCCACCTCTCTGGAACCTGTCAATGGTTTACTCTGTCTGTGTGTAACAGGTCTCAATTGCTAGTCAGTTTGGTGAATGGTTCGCTAGCCAATACCTGCTAAAAAAGTGGAGAGGCAACAATATGTGGCTCCTACTGTGTGACTTCTATTTTTTGAGCTACAGAGTATCCCCTTCTGTTTCTGTAGTTTTGTCAAGTTCATCATTTTTGTAAATGCTTGAAAAGGTACTAGTGCATTATTTCTGTATTTTGTAAAGCGCGAAATGCATGGCAGAGGTGTTGTGCTCACAACTCTTGTGAAATAAATAAACAATCTGGATCCCGTCTCCCCTGCCATTTGACCTGTCAAACTTGTTCTTGCAAAATGCTCTGACATGATATGAGCCCCTGCATTACATATGCAGTGTGCAGGCACATACAACGCCTGCTCACCCCTTTGAATGATGGAATACTGTTTTCTGTTTTTTTCGCTTCCTATAAGTAGATTACAGCATGGTATAACACTAATTTGATTTTAAATTACAGCATGGTCCCAAATACTACTTTCACTCTGGAAATTAAATTGTTGGGCAACCGTAAAAGAAATAGGCAAGAGATCAAGTGTTTTAGCTTCGACATGGTTGTTGATTCAGACACATCTAATTATAAAGACCTTCATGACTCAGTGGTAGATAAGTACCCACCTGGTTATTTGGAAGTAGCTCATTTTCAGTATTATGATGAAGAATTGAAATCATTCCCTGAAGTTAAAACTGACCAAGATTTGATGGCTATGTTTGAGAGACATTCAAGACAAACTTTATCATCATGTTTGTTGTATACCGAGATCCTTCTTATCCATATGAGCCTGTCAGGGAGTGGGATTTTGGGGGTGGTACCAAATCCATAAGAGAGGATGATATTGGTGAGGAAGAGGATGATGTTGGTGAGGCAGAGGAGGAGGATGACTACCTTAGGAACCCTGATCCACAGAATGAATATGTAGGTGTTGATGAGGAAGGTATATACCTTCACAAAGAGAAGGCACTACAGGTGGTTCAGATGACAGCAGAAAAAGAACCATCCTATGATGAAGATGATGAAGGAGGTTTTGAGCCAGAGGATGAGGAAGACGAGGAATGCAATGACCCAAGTTATGCTCCAAGTGTAGAACATGATCCTAATGACCTACCAATGAAAGTGGGCTCTACTTATGCAAATATGTACACGTTCAAAGTGGCACTTTGTCAGCATGCAATAAAAAAACGTTTTGAGTTCAACGTGGCAAAGACTGGACCAAAGAGGTACAGGGCATATTGTTCAATGAGGGACAAAGATAAGTGTCCATGGTGGATATTTGCTTCTACAAGTAAGGACGGCACCACTGTAATAGTAAGGCTGTGTCCACTTATTAAATGTGTTTATATGTTGTTTCATATTTATTTTATATCTGTCACTAAATATTTGTTTCATATTTATCATTAATATTCAGGTGAAAAAGAACCCTTGTAATCATAAGTGCTCCAGTAGAAGACTATCAAAGAAGGTGAAGAATGCAAGAAATTATTGGATATGTGAAAAGGTCAAAGACTTCCTCATAGTGGATGCAACTTTGGGTGCAAAAGAATTAGGTAAAAAAATTGAAAGAACATCATAGGGTAACTATACCATATCAGAGAGTGTTTGAAGGTAAGAATCTAGCACTCCAACACCTCTATGGAGATTGGGATGCCAGTTTTGATAATTTGTTCAAGTTCAAAGCACAAGTTGAGAAATGTTGCCCTGGTAGCTTAGTCATTATTGACCACCACAAAGTAGATGACAAGATCAGATTTAGAAGATTTTTTTTAGCATTCAAACCGTGCATAGATGGGTTCCTTGCTACTTGTAGGCCATACCTTGCCATAGATAGTACATTCTTGACAGGCAAGTTCAAGGGGCAGCTGGCCAGTGCAATTGCTGTTGATGGACATAAGTGGATGTATCCTGTTTGCTTTGGAATTATTGATTCCGAAACTACTGAGAACTGGGTTTGGTTCATGAGTCAGCTTAAAGAGGCCATAGGATCACCTAGAGGTTTAACCATATGTACTGATGCTGGACAAGCTGTGATGGCAGGGGTGGCTGAGGTTTTTCCATTTGCAGAACATAGAGAATGCATGTACCACTTGGTGATCAACTTCAAGAAAAGATTTCATGGTAAGGTGTTTGATGACCACTTGTGGGCAGCAGCTTACTCATGGAACTGTATGTGTTTGGAAAACATTGGGATGCTATGCACGCTGCTAATAAGGCTGCAATAGAATGGCTAGATAACACACACACAAAAAAAGTGGTCAAGGAGTAAGTTTGGCACTATTTGCAAGGTAGACTATGTGACCAACAACCTTACAGAAAGTTTTAACAACTGGATGAAGCCTCATAAGTCCATGAACTTGGATGATTTCATGGACAAGCTGAGACAAATGCTCATGTTCAAGTGGAACAAAAGAAGAAAAGGAGGCAAGAACCTCCAGGGATTGATTCTACCCCACATCATTAAAGAGTTGAATGAGGAAAGTAAAGAGGGGAACTTAGAGGTTGAAGAATGCTCAGAAGAGATAGCTGAAGTTACAGTGATGGGAGGAAATGGATTTCGGTTTCTTGTTGACCTAAAAGAGAGGACATGCACTTGCAAAAAATGGAATGTTTCTGGGATTCCTTGCAAGCATGCACTAGCATTCATCACCTCAATTGATGCATCAATAAAGAGTTATGTTGACTTGTACTACTCGGTTGAGAAATTTAGAGTTGCATATAGTCAGCTCATCCCAGCTATGCCAGACAAGTCTCAGTGGCCTCAATCTAACCATGGATTTTTCATGCACCCACCTTTATTGACACTGGTAGCTGGTAGGCCTAAAACTGAAAGGCACAAGGGTGTCGGTGACAAGAAAAAGAGAAAAGGACAGCACCAGTGCCCCATTTGCTTGGACTATGGACATCATTGGCAGAGTTGTAAGAGGGGAAAACAAGAAGATATTGAAGCTATGAAAATCATCAAGTAATAATTTGTGTACTCTTCTCTAATATTTTTTTTCTTTGTAAGTACATGCTATTCATTGTATTCATTTTGTTCTTATTTCAGGGCAGCAACAAAGGCAGAAGCAAAGAAGAGGTCAAGGAGCGCCAAATCTGCCCAAAGTTCCATTCTACCTTTGGAGAATGCACCATCGGCGACCATGACTTTGCCCACCAGGTTTGCTTCTTTTCTCTCATGGTAACATCATCTAATAACTTCAACTTGATTCTAAGTACCATTTCTGTGACCGTAGTCAAAACTTGGTAAAATCAACTACTACCAAAAGGAGGAGAAGTGAGGATTGTACACCTGAAACCTCTAAAAGGTATACCACACATTGCTACAATCTTTCTACCATCATATCTTCCATTGAAACATGATTTATTTGACTATTGTGACAGCCACAGCTTGGAGGTTTCAAGTACGAAAAAGGGAAACAAAACTAACTCCAACTCTGGGCACTCAAAATTGTATGTTTAGTTGTTTACTAATTCTGAAATTAACTGCATTCATCCAATTTGTTCTCTTAATCTAACACACCGTGAGTACAAAATATATGTAGGTCAAGAAGTGGGTCAAATCAGCCTGAAGCACTATCCATTGCTCATACTGAAGATCAACTTGTTCAAGTTAAAAAGAAGCGGAAAGTCACCACCAAGAAGCTAGGCCTTCCAAAGAAAAAAGCCGTGAACAATCCGAAGGTGCCACTTGACAGCCCATCAATGGGTACAAGGAGCAAGAAAGGAGTTCCTAGCAGCCCTACCATGAGCACGCGAAGCAAAAGAAGGCTCAGTCTTTGATTTGTGATGTATTTGCTCTATGTATGTGAGACCAATGTACCACTGTCATGTGACATTATTTATGTGACAACTTAACTATGTCCATTTATGAACATGTTGTGTGACCTCATTTATGTGAGAACTTAAAACTATTGTGAATTTGTGAAATATGCATTTGTAAATATTTATATGCGGTTGAATGTGATTATAGGGATCCTGTGATTATATACTCAATATATATGTGGCTGAGCACACATCCACTCAAAATATGTGGCTGTTTCCTAATTTACATGCAGTATATATGTGGCTGTGATTATATATACTCAAGATATACAATAAATAATAAACTTTTTTTCCTCATAGGTAAAATGGTCTTTTCACGCCAAAGTTAACACCGTTAAGGGGCAAAACTAACGGAAGGCCAGTTTTCAAAGGAAATTTCGATCTGAGGCCATATTCTAAAGTTCGAAAAAAAAAGAAGCCAAATTCCTTAACGCGAATGTTTTGAGGGCCAGTTTCCTAATTCTCCCTATTGATAATGGTATGTTAGGCTAGAGTGCTGACCAAAAGCAGTGGTACTGGGGACAGAAAAGAGGGAGAAGGGACAGCAAGGAGGACGAGAACTAGCAGTGGCGATGTCATGATGAAATTAGCGCAAAGGAGGATAATCTAAACAAGGACTCTGTCATGGCCCAATCGCAAATCATTGTTTTCCTTTTTCACTGCATAAAAATAGCTTGTGCAAAGCATAGACACAATTAAAATTGTATATGGTAAGCAACTGAATCTGGAAGAACCTGTAAGCAGGAGATATCGGAGATAGAGTACTGATAGACGGAAGTATCTTAGGTTCGAAGAACAGAGTAGCAGAGGAAGGAATGGGAAAGGAATTACAAATTGTGTTCTCTGTTTGATAATCCTCGCATTCCTTGCCTCTCTTCTATTTATCTCACTCGCTTGCTTTGGTCAGGAACATCACGCCCATTCTGGGCCTAGCACTTTAGGATTGGGCCGTCTTCCACGCGTGCCGCGCCGAGGCCCATCACTTGACTTGTCATCATCCTCTTCGTCTTGCCCTGGAGGAGCGACGTTGCTGACAGAACCACAGCACCACGCTTCTGGTAAAACCAATGTAGGTGCACCTGAAACATTTAGCAAATTGTAACGCCATGTCGACACCATGAGAAGTCACGGGATCAGAATTTGAGAGTCACAGGATGGTCCAGAAACATATGTACTTTTAGGTTAAAAAACAGTTCTACTTAATTCTTACTTCTGTCATCAAACTCTAATGTATTCCTTTCAATATCGAGTCATATAACTATGCATTTATGCTGAGTGGATCTCATCAAATTTAGGCAAATGCAATGGGCAGAATTAGAGGGCACTCTACTTGATTCACCCAACAGAGCTGGGTCCTCAAAATCCCCCAAATTAAAATGACCCACAGCACATGCAAGATCACCAACATGTCAGCACTGCAACAAGATAACTGACACATATCATCCAACTGTAACGAATATTACAGTTCTAGGTAGTCAGGGATGCCTAGATTTACATACGGCTTTGTTTAGATGCATATCAAAATTCTAAGATTTTCATTACATCAAATGTGCCTTCACATGTACGGAGCATTAAATGTAGATGAAATTTTTGCATGTTTACACAGTTTGCATATAAATCATGAGACAAATCTTTTAAGGTTAGTTAGGACCATGATTGTAACAGAACCGCCTAAATCATGTAGGCCCACAGGCACCTGACGTGGCCACTAATGACCACTGACAGCTGGGACCCGTATTCCAAATGACCTAGGAGGCCCTGCCGGGTTACATCAGCACCCGTATTCTCCGACAGGATCCCATTGCGAAGCCATTACAGAATTACAATATTTCATAATAAAATACATCAAAGTAAAAATGCGAAAAGGTTACATAGTACTTAGATTATAAACCAGTTGTTCAAATATAATTTAAGTGCAGTTATTACAAACCATAGATAAGTAGCAGTAGCATTGGAATAACCAAATACATTATAACTAGATAAAGACAACATGAACCCTGCAAGGGTCTTGCTTCACTCATCATCACTTCCTTCCTGGACAATGGTCACGCAGCAAGGGGCAAGACAAACCTGCTGCGGTGGTTCTCTTGTAACAAGGGTTAATAAACCCTGAGTACTGGGGTACTCCGCAAGACTTACCCGACTAAAGAAAAAGATGAGACTTACGAATGCAGGCTGAGGGGAGTCAAGGTAAGGTTTTAGCAAGAGTCAAAATATTTTTGCGGAAAAGTAAAACTAATCTTGAATCCTACTTTCAAAATTTTAACTCAATATTATTTACTCCATAATCATAGATTTCAGTTCTTCCACATGTATCTTTCAATTTCAATTACTTATTTATTCTAAAAAATATCCTAGTTCCAAATCACTTTCCGATGTAAGTCAGGGGATCAAGTCTCCTTATCCAAGGAGCAACGACGATTCGAATCGATTAGTAACCAGCTGAGGATCCCTATTCACACTGCAGATGTAACACCTAAGCTTGCATATGCCAACCCCATCTACCACGGCTTTTTCCAAAACCTGAACCGGTCCTGCGCCACCCGAGAGTACAGTACTCCTCTCCTATCTAGGCACGCCGGCCATGAGGGTACACGCTACTCTCGCCATATCTCCACTCCCAATGCGTGGTCATCGGTTCAAGTAGTAGAGCCACCAGAGTCAGGGCTTCTCGGAGTATGTGGCTAGTTACAAAGTCTCGATCACAAGCAGACCTACAACGGATGGTCCCTAAAGCTTTTCCCGTTGGTACAATGCATTGAGACTCTAACCCAAGTACAAGGTAACTAAACGGTTTTAAAATCCCTGTCCCGCCGGTGATAAAGCCTTGGGACTATAACCCAAGTGTTCAACCACCGAGCGGACAAAACCCTTTCCGTCGGTAACCATGTACTGATCAGGTGCGCAGCCACCGAACGAAAACATTACCAATACCTTTGTTCATGAATTTAATCATTAATATAACACAATAGCTCAAAAATAGCATTTTGTACAGATCTAAATTAATTTAGTAGGGCTAAGCATTTTTTCAAACATTTTAAAAATGGTTTCAAGGTATTTCAGTGGTCAAGATTGGTAATGCATCTATTGGGTTATCAATCAACTCCTATCAACTTAATGCAGTAGATTAATTCAAGTTATAACATTTTGTAATTCACAAGGAAAGGACTGAATGCACCGGGGCTTGCCTTGAAGTGCGAAGAGAGTCGGATCGGGATTGGTGCCGCAAATATCAAACCCTTGTATCACCTCAGGAACAACCTCCTCAGCAGGTGCCTCAGCTTTCACTTCCTCGTTCCCGATCACTACACGTATGCAATGATGCATGCTTAATGTGATGCAATGATACGAGATACAAGATATAGCCATGGATAATAATACGAAGTTCCATATACTACTTCTCAGCACAACTATCCGAAGTAAACTTATTTTAAGATGTCCTATGTCATAAGGGTGTTTGACCAAAGACCACAATCAATCATAAAATCACACCAAACCTAAGTCATTAACCATTCAATATCTTTTCTTTATCAATTAATCCAAACATTAATTAATCACCAATTAAATCACTTTCAATTGAACCCAAACTCTACCAACAGATAGATCTTGAGCTCAAACAATACCAAAATAATTTTCATGATTTTTGGATTAACAGGAAATTAATTAAAATTCATCAAATCTGCATTTATTAATTAATCTACTAATTTTTAGTTCCTACGGAAAGTGTTCAAAATATTTATTTAATATTTATTTAAATTCTACACATTATAGAGAGCATTCACAAAATTTTTCATGATTTTTATTACAATAGAAATATTCTTACAAAAATAACAAAATAGAGTACTATTCATTTTAATTAAAAATGGAAAAGCTATTAAAATCATTTGGAAAAATGAAAATGCCCAACCAGCCCCAGGCGGCCCAGCAGCGTAGGCCGGCCCGACACGGCCCATGAGCTAGCCCGCACGCGCTCTCTCTCTCTCTCAGGGCCGCTGACAGGCGGGTCCCCCCTGTCAGCTTCCCCTCCTACCTCCAGCTCTCTCTCCCACGCCAGCACACGCGCGCGCGCACGACGCTCGCCGCCGGTGGCTACCCCGGCGAGGGGAAGACCTCGGGTGAACGGCCCAGACCCTAGCACACCTCCCAGGAACCTAAACCGATCTACGCAAGCCGGTAGCGAGCTCATTGCCACCCATGGCGACTCGGCCACGACGGCGGAACGGACTCCGACCACGACGAGCCGAAAAAGCCCCAAAGAAGCTGTCCTAGAGAACTAGAGGCTCACCCCGAAGATGATGCGTGCCCAAGCAGAGTCGGAGGAGGAGCGGAGACAAGAACTTGACATCGGCGGAGAACGCAGCAGCGTGCACTAGCAGCGAGACCTCCGTTCCGACGAACCTATGACGGTAGAAATTAGGCCACCAAGTCAAGGAGAATAAGTGGGCCAAGACCAACTGAGAACGCTAAAGAGTAAAGAAAATGACCCACCACAGAGCCCCAGCGACGTCACGGGAGATCACGGCGATGCTCTCGCTGGAGCCGATGAAGAGGATCGGTCACGCGGTCGACCCCGGCCACGAAGACTTACACTAACGAGCTCAAACGGTGCGCTAGGAAGTAGTGAAGGTGTTGGCGAGATGGAGTGGGTGGCGGTGGACTGGAGCACGACGAATTCGACCGGGCACCTGAGATGAGCTCGACGGCGGCCGAAGGCAAGTGAGAGGGAAAAGGAGAGGGGATCGTCGCCTTTAACATGCCAGGGGAGGAGAGGATAAGGGCGAGGGGTTCCGGGGCCCCCAACGACCTCGCAGCGGCGGCCGGGGCCTGCCCGTGCTGGACGGCGGCCAGCGTGCGGCGCGCGCACGTACGCACGGCAGCCCTTTAGGGGCCCGGGCACTGTAGCTGGTGCTCTAGGGTCAAACCCAAAAATTTTCAATTATGCCCTATCCAGAAGGAATCAGGTGAAATTCCAAAAATAAAAGTTGTAGAGAATTTTTTGTAGAACATTTTTGGTTCTTGAAGCAAGTTCAAATTTGAAATATTTTTGAAAATATCAGAAATGGTGGGTAAATCCCCAATTTGAATTTCAAATGCAATTCGATCAAATGCTCAAAAGTTTTCTATATAATTTGAAAATCTGCAAAAATAGAAGTTGTTTTATTTGTCAAGCTATACAACTTTCATTAATAGAGTTTGATCAGATTCTTGTTAAATTTTGAAATAGCATTTCAAATTTAAATTTCAATGCACTGATCTGAATTTAATTTGAATTTCCACTGCATAACTTCAAAATCTCCAAAACTGAAAGTTGTTCTATTTTAAAAGATCTACAACTTTTTTTAAAACATTTTCCTCAGATTCCTTATGGTTTTTTATTTAGGTTTTGGGACCCAATTAGGACTTTTTTTATTTTTCTTTTGAATTTATTTTTGGGATTTCAATTATGAATTTAACTACACAATCATCATCATTCATAATTAATCCACTCTATAATTCCTAAGCATAATCATATGTAAGCAATTAAATTAAACATGATGACATGGCAGTTTTTAATTTAACCGTAATACTAGAGGTATTACAGTGATTAAACACTTATTGCATTCCCCGCTCAAAATTCTAAAAAGAATGTATCATGTGCAAATCACAACCTTCATGAAAACATGTGCAAACCACGGCAGAAAAAGTCGTCTAAATTCAAAAAAAATTACACATGTAGATGATACACAATCTTGTAAAATATTATTTTTATATCTCACAAACGAAGTCGAGTTTGGACAAGATATTTTATAAGGTTGTGTATCATCAATCATATACATGTATGATTTTTTTTATGAATTTAGATGATTTTTTTACCATGGTTTACACAGATTTTCACGAAATTATAGTTTACACAGGATACGTTCCCTTCTAAGAAATAATGGATCTTAACTGGGACAATATAGAGGAAGTATCCAAATACGTACACTATACTACGAGAATTATTTATCTTTTTTTTTCGACGGTACTAGAATTATTTATCGGGAACTTACAATTCCTTATCGCGCACGACGAGGCTTCCGTCTCCGAAACCGAGACAGGAAGGCCGTATTTTTTTTTCTCTTCTTTTTTTTTCCCCATAATTTTGCAGGTTCGATCCCTCGTGATATTTTTTTCCTTTGTTTTTATTTATACGTGCGTCCCTGTGCTTCGTCCCGTCCGCCTCCCAACTCGCGATCCCAATCAACGTGTCTCCCAAGCTATCTAGCTATAGCCAGCCAAGGGTTTCGGCCGCCGCCGCAGATCGACCGGCCCAGCCACCCAGGTTTCGGCGCGCGGCGCGTACGAGACGATGAACAGCTCGCCGGATTTGAGTCGGGAGCCGTGCCCGGACCGCATCCTCGAGGACGCCGGCACCGGCTTCGCGATGGGCGCCGTGGGCGGCTCCCTCTTCCACTTCGCCATGGGCGTCCGCAACTCCCCCAACGGCCACCGCCTCGCGGGCGGCGCGACGGCGGTCCGGATGAACGCGCCAAGCGTCGGGGGCAGCTTCGCCGTCTGGGGCGGCCTCTACTCCACCTTCGACTGCGCCCTGGTGTACGCGCGCAGTAGGGAGGACCCCTGGAACTCCATCGTCGCCGGCGCCGCGACCGGGGGCTTCCTCGCCCTGCGCCGGGGCCTCCGAGCCACCGCACGGGGCGCCGCGCTCGCGGGCGCGTTCGTCGCCCTCGTCGAGGGCGCCGGGATCATGCTCAACCGCTACTTGGGTACACAGCCTCCGCTGGAGGACGTGATGCCGCAGCCGCAGTACCCCGCAGGGCAGCAGGATCCTGCAGCAGGCTACCAGTACGTGCCGCCTGGCTTCCTGGGAGTGCCGCCGGCGGCGCCGATCGTGGTTCAGGAGGTCCCGGTCGCTGACTCTCGCCGTGCTCGGTGGTTTGGCGGTTTGTTTGGGAGGTAGCAGCAGGAGTGTGAGGAGCTGGAGTTGGATTTGCCCAGCACCGCGCGCTGTTCCCTCTTTCGTTTGACAATTATTATAGATAAAAAAAAAAGTAGGCGGTCTTCGTCAGATTATAATTTTCTTTTCTCGCAGACTACAACACTAGATTTGATTTCATTTTTCTTTCTGTATGTATGTTGTTTGTGCCTTTGCGGGCTCTTGTCGTTCATGTGTTATGTGAAAAGTCATATTCTAATTTATAAGTCGTTTGACTTTTATTGATCAAAAATCAAACAACTTATAAATTAGAATGGAGAGATGTC
This sequence comes from Eremochloa ophiuroides, assembly GCA_038502445.1. Classification (NCBI taxonomy): domain Eukaryota; kingdom Viridiplantae; phylum Streptophyta; class Magnoliopsida; order Poales; family Poaceae; genus Eremochloa; species Eremochloa ophiuroides. The sequence goes on from JAHLJS010000002.1 coordinate 83,718,832, forward strand.
AGTAGAGATTGGAGCATCTTATTTATCTTACTGAGAAATTATTTCTAGTTTTAAATTGTAAGTTTTCATGACTCAATTCTAAACATCGATGGTGTTATAATGCTATATATTCTTTCCAGCAATTGCTCTAGTACCCACCTTTCTCAATTCGCATCCTGTCATCATGAATTCATGATATATGCGACAAACTGACAATGTCAGTTCCTGGTGTGTGTGTGTGTTTGAACTTTTGATGTGTGCAGCACATACTGTTATTAGTATACTATAATAGAATTGTATTCATCTCTAGCTCTCTTTCTCTGATTCACAATCTGTTCACTGAAGCTGAAAAACACTAATTTTTAATGTGTAGTTGTGAGAGAAAATATTGTTTCAGAGCTGAAAAATAAACACTGATAAGCTAAAGCGAACAGAGTCATACGAATTGTTATTTATTATACAAGAACAAGCCATTTATTAGCTATGTATATGGGCTAACATATAAAAGAAGATACCAAACATTTGTCTTGAGAAATGCATGAGGCGCCACTGACGAAGATATGCAAATAGGTTGACCCAATATATTTGTTTTGTCAATGGCTCAATGCTAGCTTGCCATCCAAATAGGCACCACTGAGAAATAAACTTTGATTTGGTTATTAGAGAGGCGAATACCTCCTGCCCACCTCTACCTCCCTTAGCTTGTATGACACATCAATCATCAATAAATGTCTGTATCACACATCTATCGGGTATCTACTCCCTCCGTGTGGCAAAAAAAAAAAAAATGCAATTCTTGTTTTTTTAGAAGTCAAACACTTTAAACTTTGACTAAAATTACAAAAAGTACTAATATTTATTATTCAAAATAAATACCATTATATTAGTTATCGAGTATATTTTTATAAAAAATTTATTTGGAGACATAATGTTAATATTTTTTCGTATAAACTTGGTCAAAGTTGAGCTAATTTGACCGGTACGGATCCTATAGTTGTATTCTTTTGTGAAGGGAGTATTTTCTTATTGTTTGTTAATTGTAATTAAGATTTACCAGCTCAATTCTACATCAATGTTCATATGTGCAAAGGGTGTTCTTGTATGTTTGTTAAATAAAAGTGAGTACCGATATGCTTGTTCGCAATCTGGCTTGCATTCCAATCACACGGTCGCTACCTATTTAAAATAAGGTAAAACAATCTCTAATCAATTTTCCATATGAGATTAATGGTTTGTTACACCTATTATTTATTTTTTCATTAGGATTTATTTTATTGGCTGAACAAGGTCGGACCAATCCAATTACTTCCTCCGCCCCTAAATATCTGTCGTTTGCGCTTCTCAAGAAATAATTTCAATTAAATATATATTAAAAATATTAGTATTTATACATATTACATAATTAGCATCATTGGAAAAATCTTTGAATCCAGCTCTTTAATAGATTTATTATGAGATACAAATATTGCATGCATTTTCTATAAATTAAGTCAAAGTTATGACACACACAAAAAACGACGAATAAAAAGGGATGGAGGAAGTGCTTTACAACAAGTTGATCCAGGTGATCAAGTACAGAGAACTCCAAGCGACTTTTATATTCTTCCAAATTATTAGGAATGAAGATTTTGATGTAAAGAGCAACTCGATCCAAGTGAATAGAAGTCTTACATCGAACAAAGAAATATTTCCCAGCAGTTTATTTCTTCTGAGAGCATCCAACAATTTATTTAAATAAAATCCCTATACGTTTTTTTATATCAAATCAAATCCCCAATGTTGAAATAGATAGGACATCCGCTATCCCAAAGGAATTTCGTAGGATCTCTGCGTTTTCTCTGTCAAGCGTGCTCGACCCAAAGCCCACCCGAGCAAATTCCGCAAAATTCAGGAGGACATGGTGGGGCCCAGCTCATAGCCTCGAAGTCGAACACTACTAAACGCCACGTAGGCACGTACTCCCGTTCCTACTTCACCGCCTCTCTCCTCTCTCCGCGCCGCCCGCTCGGCCGACCCTGCCACCGTCCAACGCCTGCCTAGCCTAGGGTTTCCCGCCGCCGCTGGAGGCCGCCTCGGAGAGGAGATGACCACGCCAGAGACGTCGCGGGAGCCCTGCCCGGACCGCATCCTGGACGACGTCGGCGCCGCGTTCGGGATGGGCGCCGTGGGCGGCTCCGTCTTCCACTTCGCCAAGGGCCTCTACAACTCCCCCAACGGCCACCGCCTCGCCGGCGGCGCCACGTCCGCGCGCATGCACGCGCCTCGCCTCGGCGGCGGCTTCGCCGTCTGGGGCGGCCTCTTCTCCACCTTCGACTGCGCGCTCGTCTACGCCCGCGCCAAGGAAGACCCCTGGAACTCCATCGCCGCCGGCGCCGCCACGGGCGGCCTGCTCGCCGTGCGGCAGGGCCTCGTCGCCTCCGGCAGGTCCGCGCTCTTTGGCGGCGCCCTCCTCGCGCTCATCGAGGGTGCCGGGATCATGCTCAACCGCATTGGGGCCGTCTCGCCGCCGCCGGAGGACCTGCTGCAGTATCCCGGACAGGATCCCGGTCAGTATGCACCACCTGGTTTCCTGGGAGTGCCGCCGGTGCCGCCGATCGATGTTCAGGAGGTCCCGGTCACTGGGTCTGGCGGCCCGACTGGGTGGTTTGGGGGTTTGTTCGGGAAGAAGCGGCAGGACACGGTTGCTGCTGCTGGCGATCGCAAGTCGGAGGTGTTGGAGATGGATTTGCCAAGTACGGCCGTTCCCTCCTTCGACTACAAGTGAAAAAAGGTTGGCTTTTGTGTGTTCTATTTTTGTTTGCTGGTGATTCCTGTTATTTAATTTTGTTGAATGTGGCCATTATTGTTCTTATGCATATACTCTGGAAATGTAGTACTGGTAATTTTGACTTTTGAGTTACTTCTTCAGTCTCATGAATTTATGATATCTAGGCACATACATTTTCTTCACACAGCAATCCAGAGTGAAACATGCAAAGTGTTTTGATTCCTCCTTCCCAAATCCCAAGTCGCAGTTTTGTTGCAATTCTTGAGAAATTTTACACCAAGCTCATACAATTAACTGATTTGTGGTTTGTGCTATAGCCTGTAATTAACCCATGACCATAATTGGTATTGGTATGCCCACTGTTGTTCCAGTGTTGTATGTGTATGCTATGCAGTTGTTGCCTAGGGCATGTTGATGCCTAATGTGCAGTAGTGCACAACATATTAGCAGGGAATTTTTGGCCACACGATGATGGGATTTCCTCTTCTGCATTTGTTGGCACAATGTATGTTAAGCAGAGGCGGAATCCTGCAACGTGATAATAACGGTACTCCATTGTATTTATTGGGTCATGCTCGATCAGTCTATCTTTCCCTGGTCATCGTTGTTTGATGCTGCTGCTTAAACAACTTACCCCATTGGTATGGTTTTTGTGCAATCATCCTGAACCCTAGTCATTTTCTAACAGATTGTTCAACTAGCACGAGCCACTCATCCTTGTATCACTGTTTATGCTACTGATGTCGCTAGTATGGGTATTGGTTTTGTGACCATTATAAATTTTTTTTTAAAACTCAGGAGAGCTGTGTTTCATTGTAATAGAGAGAAAAGGAGGGTCCCCATACAACTCCTTCCTCTCATACGGGGACTGGATACGAGAGTCAGGTAGCCAAAAAGAAGATAGAAAAAACCAGACTTGACCACACCTAAAGAATTAGGTGACCCTTCCAGGCCCAGACCTTAATTTCTTAGCGCCTGCTAAGCACCAGAGACTGTGTTCATCCTTTAGCATGCTCAAGATTGAGTTAACAGAAGGTGACTTTGTGAACTTCAAACTAGGAGGTTGGCCCGAGGATATATGCTAGGAAGGAGATTACGAAAAAGAGGAAATGGAAAAAGTAGTAGTGGCAACACAGGATTTAAATACCTTCTATAGATTCACATGCCTGGCAAACTTTTGCCACTTACTGTCAATTTCAGTCAACTATAAACTTGCTTGCATATAGATTTGGCTTTACCTTTTGTGAGATTACTTTTTATTATGTTGTCCACTTTCGCCTGAAGAGTTTTTTTTTTTTTTTTCTAATTTGCATGTGGACTACTTAAACACATGTGCATTTTTAATTTAGTTCTGTGTGGAGAACGCACCTGCATTGAATTCTTCCTGCATTGAGTTAACATGATGCATGGATGTTGAGCTTCTGTTTTAGGTACTTGTATTGCCAAGCAGCAAAAAACTGGAAGTTGTTCAAGTATATGTTCCATTAGAGAAAACAGGGGTTTCATGATAGGTACACCATTTTTGAATAACCTGACAGGAATAGACATTTATATGACTAAAACTATTAGGTCTAGTTATGCTGTTTTTTAAGCTTTTCTGTTTTTTTTGTAAGTATCATTAATCCCATTTAATAGTATACTGTTGTTAGGCATAGAATATTCCAGAGGGTTTCAAAGTGTGCTACGATGCTATTTTCAATTGTTGTACTGTTGTTTCCAAATTCCCTCCATGTTCAGTCGATATTAGTAGTAGCATGATGTGCAGATGATATCTGAATATCTTTTTTGAAGGCAATGATATCTGAATATCTTAGTATCTACTGGAGTTTCAGGGACTTAATCTTCTTGTAAAAACAAGATGAGTTTAATAAGGTTTCCCTTCCGTTCTTCCTTGCTTTAACCTGGCCACTTATAGAATTGCCAGTCCACCAAAGCACTGAAATAGTTGGTCCCATGGTTTAGCGATACCAGCAGAATGTCTGGTTAAACAGACATGGCTGGCCACTGTTTAGGGTTTAAGCGGCGTTTAAAAAAGCTAAATGGCTGTTTAGGTAAACAATTGCTCCAAATAGTGATATTTTAAGGAAGCTGCAAACAGGTTTCACTTTTAGAAGTGTAGGTAGTTTTTAAGGTGTGATACTTATCTGAACTGAGTTTTCTGTACTTGTTCATTCATTTTAGTACACTGCAGTATTCTTGGTTCGTTATGCTATAATTCTCTATATAGATGCAATATAATGTTGTTGTCCTAATATCATGTATGCTAATGAACTCCATGTTTTCCTGTCATGTAGGTCAGATTATCCTACTACTTCTAGGGAGGGGCGTCAGAAGTTTGAAGTGACTCCTAAGGCCTGGCGACAGTAGAATTATATCATAGGGCAAAATAAAGCTCACCTTGAGTTCCTGGATTCTAGTTTTATCTGACAAAATTCACTAATAGCCTTATAAATCGAATAGTTCACGAGCTTTTACTTTTGGTAGTATACTGTACTGTGTCGTGTGCAAAGCTCTGTGATGACTCCATTCCATGTTGGTTGTGTTTTGAAGTGGGAGAAAGATCCAGGGCCAGTTGCTATGTTGAAAAATTGCTTTACTTTGGCCTGTTGTCACCATCATTTATACTGATTTGGAGCTACTGCTATTCCAATCTGTATCTATGCAGTAGAAATGGTCACGCCCTTAGATGAGTGTATACTATATATGTAGACTCTAGAGCATGCACTTCCAAGTATGCGCCTGAAAGCGGGTAGCCGAAAGTTTATTTGCGCAATCGTGCGATACTAGGTGTCTTTGAGGTGGCAAACACGGCTATTTGTATATATAATAATAGTGTTTTTAGAACTTTGGATCAGAGGCATAACTGAATTGTACTCTGCTTAGGGTGGGTGAACTGAACGTACTTGAATACAATTCCTGGTGTCTACAAGATTCAAATTTGCACAGTTATTTCGCTGTTGGTTCCGACTCGAACACAAAATCAAAAGGAAAATTTGGGTACGTGCTACCTGTTCGGATATTGCTTGTCAGTTTGTCACCCGAGGCGATGTGGATTCCGAACACCAATCGACGGCCATTGCCCGTATACAAATATTAGGGCATGATAATAAACGCGAGACGTCCAAGCGAAACCGCACAGAGAATCACCAATTCCGTTCCGATCCAGATCATCCTGCTAAACAAACACAACCCGCACCGCCGCAGCCAGGGAGAGCCGCCGGCCGGTGCGCGATGAGCGAGGAGAAGAAGCAGCCGTTCTACCCCGCCATCCCAGACGACCCAGGCTATAACTTCGTCGACGCGTCGGGGTACGGGTTCACGTGGGGCTTGCGGGCAGCTCCATCTTCAACTCGTTCGGGGGCCTCCGCCGCGGCGGCCTCGCCGGCGCGGCCCGGGCCGTCAGCGCGAACGCGCCGCGCGCGGCCGGCTCGATGGCCGCCTACTTCGCGCTGTGCTCCGCCTTGGAGACCGCCATGAACGTCGCGCGCCGGAAGGAGGACCTCTGGAACAGCCTCGCCGCCGGCGCCGTCTCCTGGGCAGCCCTCGGCGTGCGCCGGGGCGCGCCTGGCTCTGCCCTCGTCGCGTTTGCCGTGGCCGACGAATTCCTAGATCTAGATGGTCGCCTCGAGACGCTGCAGCGTCAACGTCAACTAGCCCGGGCGCCCATCGTGGTTCAGGAGGTTCCCGTCGGTGATCAGAGCCTGTGAGCTCAGTACATGTGCTACATTAATACTATCTGTCTTCGATTAGGTAATCTGGTAATCTTTATTAATCTGCTATGTACTAGTATGCTCAGCTCGTCAAAATCTCTTCTGCCAACAGCTTCTCATGTAATAATTACAAGGTTTTAAATCTTGTAATGAGATAGCTGCTGGAAACGGTAAAAGCGAAGGTATTTAGTTTTTAGCGCTATTTGTTGCAGCTAATAGCCGCTAATCTCCAGCTATTGCCGCTAAATTATGGTCAGTTTTGCGGCTAAATCGTCGTGGGCCAGAACCAGAAGTCAGGAACGCAAGTTAGGAGCCCGGCCCAACTACGAACATATCCCACCGTATATGGCAGCTCAACAACAGCAGGTAGCAGCCCTAGCACTCTCGATCTCGCGCTCTCACTCTAGTCCAGAAAAGGACGCGGCGGCGGCGGCTACTACGGAGGCGGCAGCGGCGATTATGGAGGCAGCGGTTTGAGCTCCCCAAGCAGCGCGGCCAGCCAGAGGTCCATCTCCGAGCTCGGCCCCCAAGCGGCGCGGTCAGCCGGAGCTCCAAGCGGCATCGGCGGCGGCGGCGGCCAGTCGGAGGCGGAGGTCCAAGCGGCGCCGGTGACCCCCCAAACAGCGGCGGAGCTCGAAGCTGGTTCGTCTTCCCCAACCCAAGCAGCAGCAGCAGCAATGCCAACCCAAGCTGGTTCATCTTCGGTTCTTCGATTCTTGCTCTTCCCCAACCCTAAGCAGCAGCAATAACACCAAGTTGTCGGACTCCATGGCAGATCAATCAAGTAACGTTCTTTTCCTCTGATCTGCTAGTTTTGACTTGTGGTTGTTCCATGGTTGTTCCCACATCACAATGACATGGTGTGTGTGTCTGTGATTCTGTGTATATGTAAATAGGAATGCAACTTTTATTTGCTACTCATTTACTTAGGTCAGGTCGTAGAGCTCGTTGTTACCAGATGACTATGCTGACTTCAGAGCTAGCTAGCATTTGTTCTCATAGTAGAAAGTATAAATTGATACTAATTTGAATGTTACTTCTGGGCCTAATTTTGATCTGAAGATGGAATTACCGGATTAATTCAAGCTCTTTGCATAGGTAACCCATCTAGCATTTAACTCTAAGTTGAGGAATAAAAGAGAGAAGAAGGATAGAGATCCTTTGGAGAAGGAAGTAGATGATGTTTTGGCTGATGCTACTAATGAGTTCATTTTTGGTATTGTGCCCTTGCCAAGTGAAATGGAACAAGAACAATGTACACAAGAATCACAACAGCACACACCAGAACAAGCACAACTACAAGCTAAAAGGAAAAGGCCTGTGCGCCCTAAGAAGAAGAAAGTCAGGAGCCTGCAGACTTTGATGAGAAATGGCCCAGTGTATCCTGAAGCTCCATCATCTGACTCAGAAGATTGCGCTGACTTTGATAAGTCTCCCTCTCCATCTCCCTATGTAACAGAACCGGCTAAATCACCTGGCCCACAGGCGCCTGTCATTGTCACTAATGACTTCTGACAGCCGGGCCCGTGTCCCAAATGATCTAGGCAGATCTGTCGGGCTACATCAGCGCCCTAAACTCCGCAGGATCACCATTGCAGAATCATCACAGGATTACAACATTTCATAATAAATTACATCAGAGTACAGAAGCGGAATATTACATAACTTAAGTTTACAAACCAGTTGTTCCAAATAGAATTTAAGTACTATTATTACAAACCATAGATAGTGGCGGTAGCAGTTGAATAATTATACAACATTATGAATATGATAACTTGGACCCTGCCCACGGGTCCCACTTTACTCTTCCTCACTGCCCTCCTGGATGATGGTCACGCAGCACGGAGCAAGGCAGACCTCCGATGGCGGTTCACCTGCAGCATGGGTTACAAACCCTGAGTACTTGGGGTACTCCGCAAGACTTACCCGACTAAGGGTGTAAAATGAGACTCAGGAATGCAGGTCATAGGTAGGGCTAGCAGAGGATAAGAATTTGCGGAAAAGCATTACTAAGCAATATTTTATTTTATTGATATTATAATTGTATCCATAGTTCTAATAATCAACCTCAACCATCATCATTCATCCATTTCCTTCATTCGATCAGTTGACCTAGTTGAGAACCACTTCTCGGGGTAGGAAAGTGGATTGAGTCTCCATTAACCGAGGAGCACGTCGATTCGAATCCAGAAATAAACCCAGCTGGGGATTCTAACCACACTGCATATGCAGCACGCCGGCATACATATACCAACCCTTCATCTAGGTCTTTCTATCCCGGAACCGGTCCTGCGCCACCCGGGAGCACAGTACTCCACTCGTCTCCAGGCACGCCGGCCACGTGGGTACATGCTACTCCCGCCATCTCTCCACTCCCAGTGCGTGGTTGTCGGTTCCAGCAATAGAGCCACCTGACTCTAGGCTTTCCACATTGGTATGTGGCTAGGCTGTTCATCTCGATCCAGCACTCCGACAACGAGCGGTCCCTACTTTTATTTTTGGTTCGTGCCTGCCGGGTACCAAGTCATGGGAAACGCCGTCCCAAGAGCACAACACCCGGCGAAACACATTTCCGGTGATACCGACCAGTTCCAAACTATTCCGAAGGCGATCATGCACCGGGACTCTAACCCGAATACACATCAACCAACGGATAACAAGCTCTTCACTTAGTCATAGAGTATATGTACATCCATAGCACAGAAAATAGTTTTTCTTTTATGAAATTCTAATTTTCATTAAGCATGTCTAAGCACTTTTCAAATCATTTATTTATTTAAATCAGTTTTCAGGATAATTATTTGGGACAATGCATCTGGATAGGTTTCAATCAACTCCTATCAACCTAATGCAATAAGTTAACTCGAATTATAAGGAATTTCACAATAGAGGGTTAATGCACCGGGGCTTGCCTTGGACGGAGAAGAGGGTGGGATCGGGATCGGTCCCGCAGATGTCGAAACCCTGGATCGCCTCCGGATTGTCCTCTCCCGCAGTGGCCTCGACCTTCACTTCGTCGTTCCCGGTCACTACACGTGTGCAATGATGCATGCTTAACATGATGCAATACATAAATAGAAATGCGATAATCAAATATCAACATCTTGAGTACAACTTTCCTTCGCGGAGAAGCCGTAAACGAGATCTCAAAAAGTAAATCGGCATTTTACTTTAAAACCTATTTTTACAGTCATAGAAAGCCGCTGCACAGCTTGATGACTACTACAAAGCACTAGGTTATCAAATTTGCCAAGGATCACATAGTGAAAGACCCTTGGTCTTCCTTCAACCCAAAATCCACACAACAACCTAAATCCATTTCTCCTACTCATTTTATTTATTTTCCCTAATTTCACATGTATTTACTAACTGACCACACTATCTTAAAATGTGCCCAAATTTCACCAACAGATAGGTTTCATCAAGAAACAGCACCACAATTATTTTCATGATTTTTGGACTTACAGGGAATTAATTAAAAATGCACAAACTTGCAAATATTAATTAATCTACTGATTTATTCACCAGGCAGAATATACTGGAAAACCACATTTTATATTTTTAACAAATACTACAGATAACATAGAGCATACACAATTATTTTCATAATTTTCCAACCAACAGATTTATTCATATAAAATTAACAAGTAACAGAACTATTCAAAGAAATATAAATAAGAAAAGCATTTGAAATTCGCTGGAAAAATAGGAAAGGCCAATTCGGCCCACAACGGCCCAACGCAGGCCAGGCCGGCCCAGTCGGCCTGCCCGCGCTCGGCGCCGGTGGTTTTGCAAAAGGAACCCCCGGAACTGAGGGAATCAACCCGCGGTCCTATTAGCACTATTCAAATGAGTCACGAGCATTGCACTTAGCCCCCTGGAACTTCTCGTCTTCTAACCCGAGACCCCTGGGCTCGGCTCTGTTTTAACAGAGACGGGGGGTACCGGCGGTTCGCCGCCCCTAGCTCGCCGACGGCGAGCCGAGGGACGAAACCGAGGGCACCGACGGACTCCAGACTCCTAGGCGAACCTATCGAGCTACTAAACGACGACAGACGACACCTAGACAAGCGGAAGCCACAGGCGCGGCGGCTCGGATGCGGCGGCGAGCACGTCGCCGGCGAGCACAGACCGAAAGAAAGAGGGGAAAAGGGTGCGCGAGCATCAGGAGCTCACCACGAAGCTGGCTGGCGGGTCGGTGGAGACGGAGATAGCTCGGAGGAGTCGGCTTGACTGCGGCGGCGGATCCCGGCGGCTCGGCACGGCGGCGACTTCGCGTTCCGGCGAACCTAGGGGACCGGGAGGCACACCGACACCGGGATGAGGATCAAGGTGACACGGGGAACATTTCGCGCACCAAACCGAGGCCTAGAGCTTACCCGAGCGAGCTGGAGACGACGGCGGGCTCGCGGCGGCGCTCTGCCCACCCGTGAAGATGGCGCCGGCGTTCCGGCGGCTACGAAGCTCTACAGCTCCCACCGACGGGCGCAAACGACGCGCACGAACCCTAGCTAGCTTTCTACGAGGTGGAGAGGATGGAGATGACCGAAGCACGGCGTATCTGGCCGGGAACCGCGCGGAGCACGACGGTGACCGGGGAGGAGAAAAATGGAGAGGGAGAGACGACCGTCGCCTTTTAGAGGGCAAAGGCGAGGGGAGCAGGCGCGGCGCGACGCGGCGCACGCGCGCCCGTATCTGGAACGGTCGCGGGGGCACGATCCCGACCGGCACGGGCGCCGCGCGCGCTGCAGCGCGACACGGCCATTGCCGGCCCTGTGCGCGAACAGGAGAGAGGGGCAGGTTACTGTAGCATAGGTCCCTAGGGTTGCGTCGGTTTTTGCCAAAATGCGGTTGATTTTGCATGTAAACTTGAAAAAGTTCAAAAACAAAAGTTGTAGGTTTTGAAATTCTGAACAACTTTGCTTTTGGAACCAAGTTCAAATTCGAAGTAGTTTTGAAACTACAGTAAAAGGGGTAAACTAGGTTTTTGAATTTCAAATTGTATTTTCAAAATTACTTTTGATTTTACACAATAACTTGAAAAATGGCCAAAATAAAAATTGTTCTTCTCAGTGAGCTTTACAACTTCTATTTAGGAAGTTTTGTCAGATTCCAAATAATTTTTGAAATGGTGTTTCAAATTCATTTTTCAATTCATAGATTTGAGCTAAATTCAAATTTTTATAATAGAACTTCAAAATCTCCAAAAATAAAAGTTGTCACATTTTAAAAGATCTACAACTTTCATTTAGGTGTCATCTCAAGATTCCTTCTAGATTTTGAATTAGGGTTTTAGGGTAAGATTAGGGTTTATTCGGATCTTTAATTCGAATTTCTAATTCCCAAATCAAAATCACCTTAAACCAAACCACTCTATGACCCTAAGCACAATCATATGCAGATTAATTAATTTAAATATGATGACATGGCATGTTTAATTAATCCGTAATACCCGGGGTATTACAGCCTTCCCCCCTAAAAGAAATCTCGTCCCGAGATTAGCTATTCTAGAAACTGAAACAAAGTAATGGAAAAGAAAATACACAAGTCAAAATATTTTTACACGAGCTCACAAAATAAGTAGAAGGGTTTTTAATACAGAAGATACTAGTCAGACCATTACATTCATAAGGTGGCAAAGAATTTCGGAAAGTTTTCTGCGAGATAGTCCTCGGATTCCCAGGTGGCTTCATCTTCGGAATGTTGGTCCCATTGGATCTTGTACCACCTGGTGGTTCTTCTCCTGGTAACACGGTCCTTGATATCCAAGACCCGTACTGGATATTCTGAATATGTCAGTTCGGGCTCCAGTACCACACCTTCTACATCGGTCACTTGGTCGGGAACTCGCAAACACTTCTTTAGCTGGGATACGTGAAACACATTGTGTACCTCTGACAGGTGATCTGGCAACTGCAACCGATAGGCAACTTTTCCCACACGCTCGGTGATTAAGAATGGTCCAATGTAGCGCGGGGCTAACTTACCTTTGACTCCAAAGCGATTGACTCCTTTCATAGGTGAAACCTTCAAGTACACATAGTCTCCAACCTTGAATGCTAGGGGTCTACGCCGCTGATCGGCATAGCTTTTCTGCCGAAACTGAGCCACCTTTAGATTCTCTTGTATTACTCGAACTTTCTCTTCGGCTTCATTGACCAGGTCAACTCCATAAAACCATCTTTCACCGGGCTCGGACCAATTCAATGGAGTACGACATCTGCGGCCGTACACTGCCTCGAACGGAGCCATCTTGATGCTTTCTTGGTAACTGTTGTTGTACGAGAATTCGGCCAATGCCAAGCACTCGTCCCACTTGTCAGGGTAATTCAATGCACAGGCCCTCAACATGTCCTCCAGCACTTGATTAACCCTTTCAGTCTGACCATCGGTCTGGGGATGATAAGCTGTGCTATGCAGAAGTTTAGTACCCAATGATTCATGGAAGGATCTCCAAAACTTGGATATGAACTGAGTACCTCGATCAGAGACAATGGTCTTCGGCACCCCATGGAGTCTCATCATGTGTTCTATATACATCTTGGCATAAGTGACCGCGGTGTAGGTATCTTTAACTGGCATGAAATGGGCTTGCTTTGTGAGACGATCCACAATGACCCAGATCGAGTTAAATCCCCTAGATGTCCTGGGCAATCCCACGATGAAATCCATACTAATGTCTTCCCATTTCCACGCGGGAACCGGTAACGGTTGTAGCTCTCCACCAGGCTTCGTGTGTACAGCTTTAACCTTTTGGCAGGTGTCACATCTCGACACATACTGTGCAATCTCTATCTTCATCTTGGTCCACCAGAATTTCTGTTTCAAATCCTGGTACATCTTGTTGCTTCCTGGGTGGATAGAGTATCTGGTCAGATGCGCTTCATCAAGAATTTTGCGACGTAGCTCCGGAACTTTTGGAACTACCAAACGATTCTTGAACCATACGATGCCTTCATTATCAATTCTGAAACAATCCGCTTTCCCCGCCTGGACCTTTTCTTTGATATGCCTGATGCCCTTGCTTCCCCTTTGAGCGGCCACGATCTCATCACGGATGGGAGTTTCAATACTGATATTTGCCAGACTGCCCTGTGGAACTATTTCTATGCCCATTTTTTCCAACTCACAGCACAACGACAGATTGTAAGGCCTCACAGTCAAACAGTTGCAATGAGCCTTCCGACTAAGCGCATCAGCAACCACATTAGCTTTGCCCGGATGGTAGTGTACTTCAATATCATAGTCTTTAATCAACTCTAGCCATCTTCGCTGCCTCATATTCAGCTCTTCTTGGGTGAAGATGTACTTCAAGCTTTTATGGTCAGTGTACACATTGCATGTGCTGCCTAGCAAATAGTGACGCCAGATCTTCAATGCATGAACCACAGCTGCCAATTTAAGATCATGAGTGGGATAGTTTTCTTCATGGGGTCGGAGTTGTCGTGAAGCATATGCAATAACTCTGCCTTCTTGCATCAAAACACAACCAAGGCCAGTACCCGACGCATCACAATACACATCGAATGGCTTCTCGATATCCGGCTGAGCTAGGACTGGTGCAGTGGTCAAACACTTCTTCAAGGTTTGGAATGCTGTCTCACACTCTGACGACCACACAAACTTGACTTGATTCTTCAGTAAGTTGGTGATTGGTTTGGCTATTCTTGAGAAGTCAGGGATGAAACGGCGGTAATATCCCGCCATGCCCATGAAACTGCGGACTTGGTGAACAGTGGTTGGTGGCTTCCAATTTAGGATTTCCTCTACCTTACTTGGATCAACAGATACTCCCTCAGCGGAGAGAATATGTCCGAGAAAAGGAACTTTATTTAACCAGAACTCACACTTGCTGAACTTTGCATAAAGCTGGTGCTCTCTCAAGCGAGTTAGGACAATACGAAGGTGGTTGGCATGTTCTTCAGGTGTTTTGGAATAGACAAGGATATCATCGATGAACACGACAACGAATTTGTCGAGCTCGGGCATGAAAACGGAATTCATGAGATACATGAAGTAGGCAGGTGCGTTGGTTAAACCGAAAGACATGACTAGGTATTCATATAGGCCATATCTAGTGGTGAAAGCTGTCTTTGGAATGTCTTCGGGACGGATTTTGATTTGGTGGTAGCCAGACCTAAGGTCAATCTTGGAAAACACCTTAGCTCCAGCCAGTTGGTCAAAGAGTAGGTCAATACGAGGCAACGGATATTTGTTTTTGACAGTAACCTCGTTGAGCGGACGATAGTCGATACAGAGTCGAAGGGATTTGTCCTTCTTCTTGACAAAGATGGCAGGGCAACCCCAAGGAGATGAGCTAGGTCTGATGAAACCCTTATCAAGCAAATCTTGTAGCTGCACTTTAAGCTCCGCCAATTCCTTGGGAGGCATCCTATAAGCTCTACGAGAGATAGGAGCTGTTCCAGGCTTAAGCTCAATGGCAAATTCAACATCCCGATCAGGTGGCAAACCAGGCAATTCATCAGGAAACACGTCTGGGAATTCACAGACCACAGGAATCTTCATCACTTCTTCTACTGAGGTAGCACACAGCCTTTGCACGGATTTCTCCACCTTTCTTACTGGTAGGGGAAGTTGGATGAGAAGCTGAGTTTGACTATTAGGTATGTTCACCCTTACGGTTCTATTCAACACATCAATCAAGACCTTGTGCTGAGACATCCAATTCATACCTAATATCACATCTATATCCTGATCTTTTAGCACTATCATAGTAGTAGGGAACTTATGCCCTCCCAACTCTATAGGCACTCCCTGAACTACCTCTTTAGTAGACATACGCCCTCCGGGCGAGTGTATAAGGAAATCTTCCTTTATTTCCCCAATTGGAATTTCATGCTTGACGACAAAGGTACGATTTATGAATGAATGCGATGCACCAGAATCGAAAAGCGTAAGTGCAGGATGACTGGCAACAGGGAACCTACCCATCATGACGGGCTCTCCAGCAGGAATATCCTCAATCTGAGTGTAATAGACCTGACCTGCTTTCTTGACAATCTTGCCCTTCTGAGCATGCTGCTGATGACCACGATGCTGACCCTGCTGCTGTTGCTGATGTTGCTGCTGCTGACCACCTGGTGCATTCTGATTGTACCGCTTGGGGAAAGGACAGTTTGCGTGCCCAATGTCCCATTTTGCCACAGTTGTAGCAAGGATGATTGTAGGTGGTTTGAGGAGTAATAATGCGAACGCCAGGGGCATTCGGCTGAGTGGCATTTTGCTGATTTGAAGTGTGGGAGGTGGCGGCGGTGCGCACAACCACCTGCTGATGAGGATAAGATGGGCGGTTTTGGTGGGTGGGGTGATAGATGATCTTCTGGCGCTTCTGGCTGCCAGAGAACGCAGGCCTCTTGTTCTTCTTCTTCTCCTCCTGGAGCTGACGGTTGCTTTCCTCAAACGCCAAGGCACTGTCAATAGCTTCGTGAAAGGTGCACTTGAGATTATTGGACAAGCTGCGCTGAATCTTGTAGTTCAGGCCCCTGATGAAACAGGCCTTCTTCTTCTCATCGGTATTGGTGTGCTCCGGCGCATACTGTGCCAGATGGTTGAACTGCCCCAGGTACTGAGTGACAGTGGATTCATTCTGCTTTAGTGCTAGGAACTAGTCTAGTTTCAGCCTCATCACACCCGCAGGGATGTAATGAGCACGGAACGCCTCGCGAAACTCTTGCCAGGTGAGTTGATGTCCATCATCCTGTGCAGCCAACAGGTTGGCATACCAAGTGGTCGCAGGACCACGAAGCTGCTGAGCTGCAAACAGGGGCTTCTGTATCTCAGTACAGCGGATCAAACTGAACTTCTGCTCCATAGTGCGGAGCCAATCATCTGCTTCCAGAGGTTCGTCTGCCTTGGTGAACACAGGTGGGCGAGTGTCAGTGAAGTCAACATAGGTGGTCTCTTCATTGTCGCGGCGACCATGACGTCCACCACGGTCTTGCTGACTCTGAGCTAACAGGGTTGCGACGTTGGTAAGCGCGGTGATGGCCTCTGCCAGAGTATTTGGAAGTGGGGGTGCTGGGGGAACTCCAGTCCCATGAGCAGAATTGTCTCCCATCTGTTGACAAGCAAACCACTTAGGACTTATATTACATAAGTGGGACATAGTAGTAGCACACACAAATATTACATTATTTATCTTACACGACTCACGCCCATGCGAGAATCACGTCCCATAACTAAGGTTTTTAATACAAGCACCTATTTTACAAACTGGAAAAAGATACTAGCTAACGTCCCTAGGCCTACACTAGCCTAGTCCTCGTCGACTGCAGACACGTCACTGTCCTCGAAGTCCTCCTCGAAGTCCTCGTCACTCTCCTCGGAGTCCTCGTCACTGCCCTCGGAGTCCTCCTCAGAGTCTGCCTCCTCAACCTCGAGAGGCTCAACCTCCTCGTCAACGTCCTCCATGTCCTCATCCTCACCGAGGACAACTCCAAGCTCCGGCTCCTCCTCCTCAGGTGCCGGAATAGGGTAGAGCTGATCATTGAGCTGGTGCACCTCCTCGTGCAAGGCGATGTTGTCCGCCTCTAGCTGCGCGGCACGCTGCTCTGCCCTCAGCATCCTGTCGACGATCGCATCCTCGCGCTCCCAAGCCTCATCCCGCTGCTGCGTCAGGCGGTCGACCTCCCGACGCAGGTCACGGTTGGTCCTCACGTCCTGGTAGTGGTGACGGCGAGCAACCTCATACTCCTCCTCCCACTGCCTGACCAACTCCCGAAGTCTCCCGACCTCGGCCTCCAACTCCTCGCTACTGCGACGGGGTGAGCGACTCCCAGAAGCCTCGCCCTCCTCGGTACGTGGCGCCAACTGGTGGTGCGGAACACCACGCGGTCCTGTCATCTTCCTGGCGGTGAGCTTGCAACGGGCCATCTGGAGAAGGTAAGTGGATTTATAAGTAATACGGGTTAGCAAGAATAGGTTTGGTAACTTATCCCAAAAACCCACTTTTAAGGAGGAAGTTATTTAATGTGTGATTAACATGATGCATGCACGTACTTACGAATTTTAAATTATGCAAGTAAACACATACATAAATAAATAAACTTTTAACATAGGGCTAATAATAATAGCATTATTCCTCATGCTACTATAGCCACATAATATTAAATATAGGTTAAATTAATACTACGGAATAAGTCAAGAATAGAAGCAATTTGGACCCAAAATAACATATTAAGTTTTATGATCCAAAACCTTTTGAAGTTTTCGAAAAGTAATCCGTAATGATTAGCAAGGTAATGCTCTGGTACCAACTGTAACAGAACCGGCTAAATCACCTGGCCCACAGGCGCCTGTCATTGTCACTAATGACTTCTGACAGCCGGGCCCGTGTCCCAAATGATCTAGGCAGATCTGTCGGGCTACATCAGCGCCCTAAACTCCGCAGGATCACCATTGCAGAATCATCACAGGATTACAACATTTCATAATAAATTACATCAGAGTACAGAAGCGGAATATTACATAACTTAAGTTTACAAACCAGTTGTTCCAAATAGAATTTAAGTACTATTATTACAAACCATAGATAGTGGCGGTAGCAGTTGAATAATTATACAACATTATGAATATGATAACTTGGACCCTGCCCACGGGTCCCACTTTACTCTTCCTCACTGCCCTCCTGGATGATGGTCACGCAGCACGGAGCAAGGCAGACCTCCGATGGCGGTTCACCTGCAGCATGGGTTACAAACCCTGAGTACTTGGGGTACTCCGCAAGACTTACCCGACTAAGGGTGTAAAATGAGACTCAGGAATGCAGGTCATAGGTAGGGCTAGCAGAGGATAAGAATTTGCGGAAAAGCATTACTAAGCAATATTTTATTTTTATTGATATTATAATTGTATCCATAGTTCTAATAATCAACCTCAACCATCATCATTCATCCATTTCCTTCATTCGATCAGTTGACCTAGTGAGAACCACTTCTCGGGGTAGGAAAGTGGATTGAGTCTCCATTAACCGAGGAGCACGTCGATTCGAATCCAGAAATAAACCCAGCTGGGGATTCTAACCACACTGCATATGCAGCACGCCGGCATACATATACCAACCCTTCATCTAGGTCTTTCTATCCCGGAACCGGTCCTGCGCCACCCGGGAGCACAGTACTCCACTCGTCTCCAGGCACGCCGGCCACGTGGGTACATGCTACTCCCGCCATCTCTCCACTCCCAGTGCGTGGTTGTCGGTTCCAGCAATAGAGCCACCTGACTCTAGGCTTTCCACATTGGTATGTGGCTAGGCTGTTCATCTCGATCCAGCACTCCGACAACGAGCGGTCCCTACTTTTATTTTTGGTTCGTGCCTGCCGGGTACCAAGTCATGGGAAACGCCGTCCCAAGAGCACAACACCCGGCGAAACACATTTCCGGTGATACCGACCAGTTCCAAACTATTCCGAAGGCGATCATGCACCGGGACTCTAACCCGAATACACATCAACCAACGGATAACAAGCTCTTCACTTAGTCATAGAGTATATGTACATCCATAGCACAGAAAATAGTTTTTCTTTTATGAAATTCTAATTTTCATTAAGCATGTCTAAGCACTTTTCAAATCATTTATTTATTTAAATCAGTTTTCAGGATAATTATTTGGGACAATGCATCTGGATAGGTTTCAATCAACTCCTATCAACCTAATGCAATAAGTTAACTCGAATTATAAGGAATTTCACAATAGAGGGTTAATGCACCGGGGCTTGCCTTGGACGGAGAAGAGGGTGGGATCGGGATCGGTCCCGCAGATGTCGAAACCCTGGATCGCCTCCGGATTGACCTCTCCCGCAGTGGCCTCGACCTTCACTTCGTCGTTCCCGGTCACTACACGTGTGCAATGATGCATGCTTAACATGAGCAATACATAAATAGAAATGCGATAATCAAATATCAACATCTTGAGTACAACTTTTCTTCGCGGAGAAGCCGTAAACGAGATCTCAAAAAGTAAATCGGCATTTTACTTTAAAACCTATTTTACAGTCATAGAAAGCCGCTGCACAGCTTGATGACTACTACAAAGCACTAGGTTATCAAATTTGCCAAGGATCACATAGTGAAAGACCCTTGGTCTTCCTTCAACCCAAAATCCACACAACAACCTAAATCCATTTCTCCTACTCATTTTATTTATTTTCCCTAATTTCACATGTATTTACTAACTGACCACACTATCTTAAAATGTGCCCAAATTTCACCAACAGATAGGTTTCATCAAGAAACAGCACCACAATTATTTTCATGATTTTTGGACTTACAGGGAATTAATTAAAAATGCACAAACTTGCAAATATTAATTAATCTACTGATTTATTCACCAGGCAGAATATACTGGAAAACCACATTTTATATTTTTAACAAATACTACAGATAACATAGAGCATACACAATATTTTCATAATTTCCAACCAACAGATTTATTCATATAAAATTAACAAGTAACAGAACTATTCAAAGAATATAAATAAGAAAAGCATTTGAAATTCGCTGGAAAAATAGGAAAGGCCAATTCGGCCCACAACGGCCCAACGCAGGCCAGGCCGGCCCAGTCGGCCTGCCCGCGCTCGGCGCCGGTGGTTTTGCAAAAGGAACCCCCGGGAACTGAGGAGGAATCAACCCGCGGTCCTATTAGCACTATTCAAATGAGTCACGAGCATTGCACTTAGCCCCCTGGAACTTCTCGTCTTCTAACCCGAGACCCCTGGGCTCGGCTCTGTTTAACAGAGACGGGGGGGGTACAGGCGGTTCGCCGCCCCTAGCTCGCCCGACGGCGAGCGAGGGACGAAACCGAGGGCACCGACGGACTCCAGACTCCTAGGCGAACCTATCGAGCTACTATAACGACGACAGACGACCACCTAGACAAGCGGAAAGCCACAGGCGCGGCGGCTCGGATGCGGCGGCGAGCACGTCGCCGGCGAGCACAGACCGAAAGAAAGAGGGGAAAAGGGTGCGCGAGCATCAGGAGCTCACCACGAAGCTGGCTGCGGGTCGTGGAGACGGAGATAGCTCGGAGGAGTCGGCTTGACTGCGGCGGCGGATCCCGGCGGCTCGGCACGGCGGCGACTTCGCGTCCGGCGAACCTAGGGGACCGGGAGGCACACCGGACACCGGGATGAGGATCAAGGTTGGGACACGGGGAACATTTCGCGCACCAAACCGAGGCCATAGAGCTTACCGAAGCGAGCTGGAGACGACGGCGGGCTCGCGGCGGCGCTCTGCCCACCCGATGAAGATGGCGCCGGCGTTCGGCGGCTACGAAGCTCTACAGCTCCCACCGACGGGCGCAAACGACGCGCGCACGAACCCTAGCTAGCTTTCTACGAGGTGGAGAGGATGGAGATGACCGAAGCACGGCGTATCTGGCCGGGAACACGCGCGGAGCACGACGGTGACCGGGGAGGAGAAAGAAATGGAGAGGGAGAGACGACCGTCGCCTTTTAGAGGGCAAAGGCGAGGGGAGCAGGCGCGGCGCGACGCGGCGCACGCGCGCCCCGTATCTGGAAACGGTCGCGGGGGCACGATCCCGACCGGCACGGGCGCCGCGCGCGCGGCGCGACACGGCCATTGCCGGCCCTGTGCGCGAACAGGAGAGAGGGGCAGGTTACTGTAGCATAGGTCCCTAGGGTTGCGTCGGTTTTTGCCAAATGCGGTTGATTTGCATGTAAACTTGAAAAAGTTCAAAAAACAAAAGTTGTAGGTTTTGAAATTCTGAACAACTTTGCTTTTGGAACCAAGTTCAATTCGAAGTAGTTTTGAAACTACAGTAAAAGGGTGGAAACTAGGTTTTTGAATTTCAAATTGTATTTTTCAAAATTACTTTTGATTTACACAATAACTTGAAAAATGGCCAAAATAAAAATTGTTCTTCTCAGTGAGCTTTACAACTTCTATTTAGGAAGTTTTGTCAGATTCCAAATAATTTTTGAACATGGTTGTTTCAAATTCATTTTTCAATTCATAGATTTGAGCTAAATTCAAATTTTTATAATAGAACTTCAAAATCTCCAAAAATAAAAGTTGTCACATTTTAAAAGATCTACAACTTTCATTTAGGTGTCATCTCAAGATTCCTTCTAGATTTTGAATTAGGGTTTTAGGGTAAGATTAGGGTTTATTCGGATCTTTAATTCGAATTTCTAATTCCCAAATCAAAATCACCTTAAACCAAACCACTCTATGACCCTAAGCACAATCATAT
>JAHLJS010000002.1:83747101-84001615 GCA_038502445.1 Eremochloa ophiuroides
AAACCCCCTGGAACTTTTCACCTTGCTAATACGACGCCCCTGGGCCCCCTCTGTTTTCGAACGGAGGTGAGGCGCCGGTGGTTCGCCGCCCGTGGCTCACCGCCGGTGACCCAACGGCCCAAAACCAACCTTCCCACGACCCTCGGGGCTCCTAGCCGCACCCAACAGCTACTAAATGGCAAGGATAGACACTCGGAGCACCCTCGGGCACCTCCGCCGCGGCTCGGCGGCGGCGACCGGACCTACTCCGGCGAGGCCAAGGCTTAATCAAGCCGGGTTAGGGCATGGGAAGATTCGCGAGCTCACCGAGACTTGACTAGTACGGAGAGAACGACCCGAGATGGTGTAGAGGCACGGTGGTGACGGTGGCCGCGCGCAACGACCTCCGCCGGCGGCGAGGACTCCGTTCCGGTGAACCTACGGTCAGAGACGAAGAACCAACAGGCGCATGAGCAACAAGGAAGGTCAGTGAGCACGGAGGAATACTCGGACGAGGCATTGGCTCACTGGAGAGAGCTGTGGACGGGTGTGAGCTCGCGGCGGCGCTCCGCCGGATGCGCACGCGCGGCGACGGTGACCCTGCGACACACAGAGGGTCAGAGCAAGTTCCAAAGGCACCAACCGATTCGCCAGGAAGTGCTCGACCTACCGGTGAGATGGAGAGGGTGGAGGTGGACGGTGACCGACGAATTTGGTCGGAGACCGAGAGTTCGCCGGCGATGGTGGCGGGGAAGAAGATGGGTGGGGAGGGCGTTCGGGGGCTTAAATAGCCGGGGAACAGGCCAAAGAGGACGTGGGAGAGCTCGACTCCATGCTGCGCGTACCACGGACGGAGCTCCGGCGCCAGAGGACGCGCGGCACTGTCGCGCACGCCGGCGACGTGCGCGCCGCGGCCGGACACGCGCGTGACGCGTGAACAGTGTCGCCGGTACAGTACCTTGCTCAGAGAAAATCGCTTAAATTGACCAGCCAAACGACCGAATCCGAGGCCACGCCCAAAAGCAAAGTTGTAGATATTTTTGTGCTGGACAACTTTTGTTTTTGCACCAATTTGAAATTCGGCCTAGATTTGAAAATATTCAAAAGGGGGTAAACTAGGGTTTTGAATTTCAAACTGAATATTTAAAATTACTTTTTATTTTTCTAAAGAACTTGAAATTTGGCCAAAATATAAGTTGTGCATCTCAGAGAGATCTACAACTTCTATTAAGGAAGTTTTATCTAATTCTCATTAGTTTTTGAAAAGCAGTTTTAAATTCAAATTTTGAAACACTGTTTTGAGCTTAATTCAAAAATTTTCAACATAACTTCAAAATCACCCAAAATAGAAGTTGTTCTACATTAAAAACTCTACAACTTTTATTAAGGGACCTACCTCAGATTTGATCAAATTTAGAAAGTGCACTTTGAAGCCTTAATTAGGGTTTTAGGAAAATTAAAAATCAACAAGAAATAACAACTCAATTAGGGTTCCTTCAAGCACACACAAGAGTTAAACAAGCTAATCACACTATTAGCCCTAATGACAAGCAATTGTAACAGAACCGGCTAAATCACCTGGCCCACAGGCGCCTGTCATTGTCACTAATGACTTCTGACAGCCGGGCCCGTGTCCCAAATGATCTAGGCAGATCTGTCGGGCTACATCAGCGCCCTAAACTCCGCAGGATCACCATTGCAGAATCATCACAGGATTACAACATTTCATAATAAATTACATCAGAGTACAGAAGCGGAATATTACATAACTTAAGTTTACAAACCAGTTGTTCCAAATAGAATTTAAGTACTATTATTACAAACCATAGATAGTGGCGGTAGCAGTTGAATAATTATACAACATTATGAATATGATAACTTGGACCCTGCCCACGGGTCCCACTTTACTCTTCCTCACTGCCCTCCTGGATGATGGTCATGCAGCACGGAGCAAGGCAGACCTCCGATGGCGGTTCACCTGCAGCATGGGTTACAAACCCTGAGTACTTGGGGTACTCCGCAAGACTTACCCGACTAAGGGTGTAAAATGAGACTCAGGAATGCAGGTCATAGGTAGGGCTAGCAGAGGATAAGAATTTGCGGAAAAGCATTACTAAGCAATATTTTATTTTATTGATATTATAATTGTATCCATAGTTCTAATAATCAACCTCAACCATCATCATTCATCCATTTCCTTCATTCGATCAGTTGACCTAGTTGAGAACCACTTCTCGGGGTAGGAAAGTGGATTGAGTCTCCATTAACCGAGGAGCACGTCGATTCGAATCCAGAAATAAACCCAGCTGGGGATTCTAACCACACTGCATATGCAGCACGCCGGCATACATATACCAACCCTTCATCTAGGTCTTTCTATCCCGGAACCGGTCCTGCGCCACCCGGGAGCACAGTACTCCACTCGTCTCCAGGCACGCCGGCCACGTGGGTACATGCTACTCCCGCCATCTCTCCACTCCCAGTGCGTGGTTGTCGGTTCCAGCAATAGAGCCACCTGACTCTAGGCTTTCCACATTGGTATGTGGCTAGGCTGTCCATCTCGATCCAGCACTCCGACAACGAGCGGTCCCTACTTTTATTTTTGGTTCGTGCCTGCCGGGTACCAAGTCATGGGAAACGCCGTCCCAAGAGCACAACACCCGGCGAAACACATTTCCGGTGATACCGACCAGTTCCAAACTATTCCGAAGGCGATCATGCACCGGGACTCTAACCCGAATACACATCAACCAACGGATAACAAGCTCTTCACTTAGTCATAGAGTATATGTACATCCATAGCACAGAAAATAGTTTTTCTTTTATGAAATTCTAATTTTCATTAAGCATGTCTAAGCACTTTTCAAATCATTTATTTATTTAAATCAGTTTTCAGGATAATTATTTGGGACAATGCATCTGGATAGGTTTCAATCAACTCCTATCAACCTAATGCAATAAGTTAACTCGAATTATAAGGAATTTCACAATAGAGGGTTAATGCACCGGGGCTTGCCTTGGACGGAGAAGAGGGTGGGATCGGGATCGGTCCCGCAGATGTCGAAACCCTGGATCGCCTCCGGATTGACCTCTCCCGCAGTGGCCTCGACCTTCACTTCGTCGTTCCCGGTCACTACACGTGTGCAATGATGCATGCTTAACATGATGCAATACATAAATAGAAATGCGATAATCAAATATCAACATCTTGAGTACAACTTTCCTTCACGGAGAAGCCGTAAACGAGATCTCAAAAAGTAAATCGGCATTTTACTTTAAAACCTATTTTTACAGTCATAGAAAGCCGCTGCACAGCTTGATGACTACTACAAAGCACTAGGTTATCAAATTTGCCAAGGATCACATAGTGAAAGACCCTTGGTCTTCCTTCAACCCAAAATCCACACAACAACCTAAATCCATTTCTCCTACTCATTTTATTTATTTTCCCTAATTTCACATGTATTTACTAACTGACCACACTATCTTAAAATGTGCCCAAATTTCACCAACAGATAGGTTTCATCAAGAAACAGCACCACAATTATTTTCATGATTTTTGGACTTACAGGGAATTAATTAAAAATGCACAAACTTGCAAATATTAATTAATCTACTGATTTATTCACCAGGCAGAATATACTGGAAAACCACATTTTATATTTTTAAAAAATACTACAGATAACATAGAGCATACACAAATATTTTCATAATTTTCCAACCAACAGATTTATTCATATAAAATTAACAAGTAACAGAACTATTCAAAGAAATATAAATAAGAAAAGCATTTGAAATTCGCTGGAAAAATAGGAAAGGCCAATTCGGCCCACAACGGCCCAACGCAGGCCAGGCCGGCCCAGTCGGCCTGCCCGCGCTCGGCGCCGGCGGTTTTGCAAAAGGAACCCCCGGGAACTGAGGAATCAACCCGCGGTCCTATTAGCACTATTCAAATGAGTCACGAGCATTGCACTTAGCCCCCTGGAACTTCTCGTCTTCTAACCCGAGACCCCTGGGCTCGGCTCTGTTTTAACAGAGACGGGGGTACCGGCGGTTCGCCGCCCCTAGCTCGCCGACGGCGAGCCGAGGGACGAAACCGAGGGCACCGACGGACTCCAGACTCCTAGGCGAACCTATCGAGCTACTAAACGACGACAGACGACACCTAGACAAGCGGAAGCCACAGGCGCGGCGGCTCGGATGCGGCGGCGAGCACGTCGCCGGCGAGCACAGACCGAAAGAAAGAGGGGAAAAGGGTGCGCGAGCATCAGGAGCTCACCACGAAGCTGGCTGGCGGGTCGGTGGAGACGGAGATAGCTCGGAGGAGTCGGCTTGACTGCGGCGGCGGATCCCGGCGGCTCGGCACGGCGGCGAC
Source organism: Eremochloa ophiuroides (assembly GCA_038502445.1). Classification (NCBI taxonomy): domain Eukaryota; kingdom Viridiplantae; phylum Streptophyta; class Magnoliopsida; order Poales; family Poaceae; genus Eremochloa; species Eremochloa ophiuroides. The sequence goes on from JAHLJS010000002.1 coordinate 83,751,456, forward strand.
TTCGCGTTCCGGCGAACCTAGGGGACCGGGAGGCACACCGACACCGGGATGAGGATCAAGGTGACACGGGGAACATTGCGCGCACCAAACCGAGGCCTAGAGCTTACCCGAGCGAGCTGGAGACGACGGCGGGCTCGCGGCGGCGCTCTGCCCACCCGTGAAGATGGCGCCGGCGTTCCGGCGGCTACGAAGCTCTACAGCTCCCACCGACGGGCGCAAACGACGCGCACGAACCCTAGCTAGCTTTCTACGAGGTGGAGAGGATGGAGATGACCGAAGCACGGCGTATCTGGCCGGGAACCGCGCGGAGCACGACGGTGACCGGGGAGGAGAAAAATGGAGAGGGAGAGACGACCGTCGCCTTTTAGAGGGCAAAGGCGAGGGGAGCAGGCGCGGCGCGACGCGGCGCACGCGCGCCCGTATCTGGAACGGTCGCGGGGGCACGATCCCGACCGGCACGGGCGCCGCGCGCGCGCGCGCGACACGGCCATTGCCGGCCCTGTGCGCGAACAGGAGAGAGGGGCAGGTTACTGTAGCATAGGTCCCTAGGGTTGCGTCGGTTTTTGCCAAAATGCGGTTGATTTTGCATGTAAACTTGAAAAAGTTCAAAAACAAAAGTTGTAGGTTTTGAAATTCTGAACAACTTTGCTTTTGGAACCAAGTTCAAATTCGAAGTAGTTTTGAAACTACAGTAAAAGGGGTAAACTAGGTTTTTGAATTTCAAATTGTATTTTCAAAATTACTTTTGATTTTACACAATAACTTGAAAAATGGCCAAAATAAAAATTGTTCTTCTCAGTGAGCTTTACAACTTCTATTTAGGAAGTTTTGTCAGATTCCAAATAATTTTTGAAATGGTGTTTCAAATTCATTTTTCAATTCATAGATTTGAGCTAAATTCAAATTTTTATAATAGAACTTCAAAATCTCCAAAAATAAAAGTTGTCACATTTTAAAAGATCTACAACTTTCATTTAGGTGTCATCTCAAGATTCCTTCTAGATTTTGAATTAGGGTTTTAGGGTAAGATTAGGGTTTATTCGGATCTTTAATTCGAATTTCTAATTCCCAAATCAAAATCACCTTAAACCAAACCACTCTATGACCCTAAGCACAATCATATGCAGATTAATTAATTTAAATATGATGACATGGCATGTTTAATTAATCCGTAATACCCGGGGTATTACAGCCTTCCCCCCTAAAAGAAATCTCGTCCCGAGATTAGCTATTCTAGAAACTGAAACAAAGTAATGGAAAAGAAAATACACAAGTCAAAATATTTTTACACGAGCTCACAAAATAAGTAGAAGGGTTTTTAATACAGAAGATACTAGTCAGACCATTACATTCATAAGGTGGCAAAGAATTTCGGAAAGTTTTCTGCGAGATAGTCCTCGGATTCCCAGGTGGCTTCATCTTCGGAATGTTGGTCCCATTGGATCTTGTACCACCTGGTGGTTCTTCTCCTGGTAACACGGTCCTTGATATCCAAGACCCGTACTGGATATTCTGAATATGTCAGTTCGGGCTCCAGTACCACACCTTCTACATCGGTCACTTGGTCGGGAACTCGCAAACACTTCTTTAGCTGGGATACGTGAAACACATTGTGTACCTCTGACAGGTGATCTGGCAACTGCAACCGATAGGCAACTTTTCCCACACGCTCGGTGATTAAGAATGGTCCAATGTAGCGCGGGGCTAACTTACCTTTGACTCCAAAGCGATTGACTCCTTTCATAGGTGAAACCTTCAAGTACACATAGTCTCCAACCTTGAATGCTAGGGGTCTACGCCGCTGATCGGCATAGCTTTTCTGCCGAGACTGAGCCACCTTTAGATTCTCTTGTATTACTCGAACTTTCTCTTCGGCTTCATTGACCAGGTCAACTCCATAAAACCATCTTTCACCGGGCTCGGACCAATTCAATGGAGTACGACATCTGCGGCCGTACACTGCCTCGAACGGAGCCATCTTGATGCTTTCTTGGTAACTGTTGTTGTACGAGAATTCGGCCAATGCCAAGCACTCGTCCCACTTGTCAGGGTAATTCAATGCACAGGCCCTCAACATGTCCTCCAGCACTTGATTAACCCTTTCAGTCTGACCATCGGTCTGGGGATGATAAGCTGTGCTATGCAGAAGTTTAGTACCCAATGATTCATGGAAGGATCTCCAAAACTTGGATATGAACTGAGTACCTCGATCAGAGACAATGGTCTTCGGCACCCCATGGAGTCTCATCATGTGTTCTATATACATCTTGGCATAAGTGACCGCGGTGTAGGTATCTTTAACTGGCATGAAATGGGCTTGCTTCGTGAGACGATCCACAATGACCCAGATCGAGTTAAATCCCCTAGATGTCCTGGGCAATCCCACGATGAAATCCATACTAATGTCTTCCCATTTCCACGCGGGAACCGGTAACGGTTGTAGCTCTCCACCAGGCTTCGTGTGTACAGCTTTAACCTTTTGGCAGGTGTCACATCTCGACACATACTGTGCAATCTCTATCTTCATCTTGGTCCACCAGAATTTCTGTTTCAAATCCTGGTACATCTTGTTGCTTCCTGGGTGGATAGAGTATCTGGTCAGATGCGCTTCATCAAGAATTTTGCGACGTAGCTCCGGAACTTTTGGAACTACCAAACGATTCTTGAACCATACGATGCCTTCATTATCAATTCTGAAACAATCCTGCTTTCCCCGCCTGGACCTTTTCTTTGATATGCCTGATGCCCTTGCTTCCCCTTTGAGCGGCCACGATCTCATCACGGATGGGAGTTTCAATACTGATATTTGCCAGACTGCCCTGTGGAACTATTTCTATGCCCAATTTTTCCAACTCACAGCACAACGACAGATTGTAAGGCCTCACAGTCAAACAGTTGCAATGAGCCTTCCGACTAAGCGCATCAGCAACCACATTAGCTTTGCCCGGATGGTAGTGTACTTCAATATCATAGTCTTTAATCAACTCTAGCCATCTTCGCTGCCTCATATTCAGCTCTTCTTGGGTGAAGATGTACTTCAAGCTTTTATGGTCAGTGTACACATTGCATGTGCTGCCTAGCAAATAGTGACGCCAGATCTTCAATGCATGAACCACAGCTGCCAATTCAAGATCATGAGTGGGATAGTTTTCTTCATGGGGTCGGAGTTGTCGTGAAGCATATGCAATAACTCTGCCTTCTTGCATCAAAACACAACCAAGGCCAGTACCCGACGCATCACAATACACATCGAATGGCTTCTCGATATCCGGCTGAGCTAGGACTGGTGCAGTGGTCAAACACTTCTTCAAGGTTTGGAATGCTGTCTCACACTCTGACGACCACACAAACTTGACTTGATTCTTCAGTAAGTTGGTGATTGGTTTGGCTATTCTTGAGAAGTCAGGGATGAAACGGCGGTAATATCCCGCCATGCCCATGAAACTGCGGACTTGGTGAACAGTGGTTGGTGGCTTCCAATTTAGGATTTCCTCTACCTTACTTGGATCAACAGATACTCCCTCAGCGGAGAGAATATGTCCGAGAAAAGGAACTTTATTTAACCAGAACTCACACTTGCTGAACTTTGCATAAAGCTGGTGCTCTCTCAAGCGAGTTAGGACAATACGAAGGTGGTTGGCATGTTCTTCAGGTGTTTTGGAATAGACAAGGATATCATCGATGAACACGACAACGAATTTGTCGAGCTCGGGCATGAAAACGGAATTCATGAGATACATGAAGTAGGCAGGTGCGTTGGTTAAACCGAAAGACATGACTAGGTATTCATATAGGCCATATCTAGTGGTGAAAGCTGTCTTTGGAATGTCTTCGGGACGGATTTTGATTTGGTGGTAGCCAGACCTAAGGTCAATCTTGGAAAACACCTTAGCTCCAGCCAGTTGGTCAAAGAGTAGGTCAATACGAGGCAACGGATATTTGTTTTTGACAGTAACCTCGTTGAGCGGACGATAGTCGATACAGAGTCGAAGGGATTTGTCCTTCTTCTTGACAAAGATGGCAGGGCAACCCCAAGGAGATGAGCTAGGTCTGATGAAACCCTTATCAAGCAAATCTTGTAGCTGCACTTTAAGCTCCGCCAATTCCTTGGGAGGCATCCTATAAGCTCTACGAGAGATAGGAGCTGTTCCAGGCTTAAGCTCAATGGCAAATTCAACATCCCGATCAGGTGGCAAACCAGGCAATTCATCAGGAAACACGTCTGGGAATTCACAGACCACATGGAATCTTCATCACTTCTTCCTACTGAGGTAGCACATAACCTTTGCACGGATTTCTCCACCTTTCTTCACATGGTAGTGGAAGTTGGATAAGAAGTTGAGTTTGGACTATTAGGTATGCTTCACTCTTATGGTTCTATTCAGCACATCAATCAAGAGCATTGTGCTGATACATCCAATTCATACCTAATATCACATCTAATATCCTGATTCTTTAGCACTATCATAGTAGTAGGGAACTTATGCCCTCCCAACTCTATGGGCACTCCCTGAACTACCTCTTTAGTAGACATACGCCCTCCGGGCGAGTGTATAAGGAAATCTTCCTTTATTTCCCCAATTGGAATTTCATGCTTGACGACAAAGGTACGATTTATGAATGAATGCGATGCACCAGAATCGAAAAGCGTAAGTGCAGGATGACTGGCAACAGGGAACCTACCCATCATGACGGGCTCTCCAGCAGGAATATCCTCAATCTGAGTGTAATAGACCTGACCTGCTTTCTTGACAATCTTGCCCTTCTGAGCATGCTGCTGATGACCACGATGCTGACCCTGCTGCTGTTGCTGATGTTGCTGCTGCTGACCACCTGGTGCATTCTGATTGTACCGCTTGGGGAAAGGACAGTTGCGTGCCCAATGTCCCATTTTGCCACAGTTGTAGCAAGGATGATTGTAGGTGGTTTGAGGAGTAATAATGCGAACGCCAGGGGCATTCGGCTGAGTGGCATTTTGCTGATTTGAAGTGTGGGAGGTGGCGGCGGTGCGCACAACCACCTGCTGATGAGGATAAGATGGGCGGTTTTGGTGGGTGGGGTGATAGATGATCTTCTGGCGCTTCTGGCTGCCAGAGAACGCAGGCCTCTTGTTCTTCTTCTTCTCCTCCTGGAGCTGACGGTTGCTTTCCTCAAACGCCAAGGCACTGTCAATAGCTTCGTGAAAGGTGCACTTGAGATTATTGGACAAGCTGCGCTGAATCTTGTAGTTCAGGCCCCTGATGAAACAGGCCTTCTTCTTCTCATCGGTATTGGTGTGCTCCGGCGCATACTGTGCCAGATGGTTGAACTGCCCCAGGTATTGAGTGACAGTGGATTCATTCTGCTTTAGCGCTAGGAACTAGGTCTAGCTTTCATCCTCATCACACCCGCAGGGATGTAATGAGCACGGAACGCCTCACGGAAACTCTTGCCAGGTGAGTTGATGTCCATCGATCCTGTGCAGGCCAATAGGTTGGCATACCAAGTGGTCGCAGGACCACGAAGCTGCTGATGCTGCGAAACAGAGGCTTCTGTATTCTCAGTGCAGCGGATCAAGCTGAACTTCTGCTCCATAGTGCGGAGCCAATCATCTGCTTCCAGAGGTTCAGTCTGCCTTGGTGAACACAGGCGGACGGGTATCGGTGAAGTCAACATAGGTGGTTTCTTCGTTGTCGCGGCGACCACGGCGCCCACCACGGTCTTGCTGACTCTGAGCTAGCATGGTTGCGACATTGGTAAGTGCGGTGATGGCCTCTGCCAGAGTATTTGGAAGTGGGGGTGCTGGGGGAACTCCAGTCCCATGAGCAGAATTGTCTCCCATCTGTTGACAAGCAAACCACTTAGGACTTATATTACATAAGTGGGACATAGTAGTAGCACACACAAATATTACATTATTTATCTTACACGACTCGCGCCCATGCGAGAATCACGTCCCATAACTAAGGTTTTTAATACAAGCACCTATTTTACAAACTGGAAAAAGATACTAGCTAACGTCCCTAGGCCTACACTAGCCTAGTCCTCGTCGACTGCAGACGCGTCACTGTCCTCGAAGTCCTCCTCGAAGTCCTCGTCACTCTCCTCGGAGTCCTCGTCACTGCCCTCGGAGTCCTCCTCAGAGTCTGCCTCCTCGACCTCGAGAGGCTCAACCTCCTCGTCAACGTCCTCCATGTCCTCATCCTCACCAAGGACAACTCCAAACTCCGGATCCTCCTCCTCAGGTGCCGGAATAGGGTAGAGCTGATCATTGAGCTGGTGCACCTCCTCGTGCAAGGCGATGTTGTCCGCCTCTAGCTGCGCGGCACGCTGCTCTGCCCTCAGCATCCTGTCGACGATCGCATCCTCGCGCTCCCAAGCCTCATCCCGCTGCTGCGTCAGGCGGTCGACCTCCCGACGCAGGTCACGGTTGGTCCTCACGTCCTGGTAGTGGTGACGGCGAGCAACCTCATACTCCTCCTCCCACTGCCCTGACCAACTCCCGAAGTCTCCCGACCTCGGCCTCCAACTCCTCGCTGCTGCGACGGGGTGAGCGACTCCCAGAAGCCTCGCCCTCCCCGGTACGTGGCGCCAACTGGTGGTGCGGAACACCACGCGGTCCTGTCATCTTCCTGGCGGTGAGCTTGCAACGGGCCATCTGGAGAAGGTAAGTGGATTTATAAGTAATATGGGTTAGCAAGAATAGGTTTGGTAACTTATCCCAAAAACCCACTTTTAAGGAGGAAGTTATTTAATGTGTGATTAACATGATGCATGCACGTACTTACGAATTTTAAATTATGCAAGTAAACACATACATAAATAAATAAACTTTTAACATAGGGCTAATAATAATAGCATTATTCCTCATGCTACTATAGCCACATAATATTAAATATAGGTTAAATTAATACTACGGAATAAGTCAAGAATAGAAGCAATTTGGACCCAAAATAACATATTAAGTTTTATGATCCAAAACCTTTTGAAGTTTTCGAAAAGTAATCCGTAATGATTAGCAAGGTAATGCTCTGGTACCAACTGTAACAGAACCGGCTAAATCACCTGGCCCACAGGCGCCTGTCATTGTCACTAATGACTTCTGACAGCCGGGCCCGTGTCCCAAATGATCTAGGCAGATCTGTCGGGCTACATCAGCGCCCTAAACTCCGCAGGATCACCATTGCAGAATCATCACAGGATTACAACATTTCATAATAAATTACATCAGAGTACAGAAGCGGAATATTACATAACTTAAGTTTACAAACCAGTTGTTCCAAATAGAATTTAAGTACTATTATTACAAACCATAGATAGTGGCGGTAGCAGTTGAATAATTATACAACATTATGAATATGATAACTTGGACCCTGCCCACGGGTCCCACTTTACTCTTCCTCACTGCCCTCCTGGATGATGGTCATGCAGCACGGAGCAAGGCAGACCTCCGATGGCGGTTCACCTGCAGCATGGGTTACAAACCCTGAGTACTTGGGGTACTCCGCAAGACTTACCCGACTAAGGGTGTAAAATGAGACTCAGGAATGCAGGTCATAGGTAGGGCTAGCAGAGGATAAGAATTTGCGGAAAAGCATTACTAAGCAATATTTTATTTTATTGATATTATAATTGTATCCATAGTTCTAATAATCAACCTCAACCATCATCATTCATCCATTTCCTTCATTCGATCAGTTGACCTAGTTGAGAACCACTTCTCGGGGTAGGAAAGTGGATTGAGTCTCCATTAACCGAGGAGCACGTCGATTCGAATCCAGAAATAAACCCAGCTGGGGATTCTAACCACACTGCATATGCAGCACGCCGGCATACATATACCAACCCTTCATCTAGGTCTTTCTATCCCGGAACCGGTCCTGCGCCACCCGGGAGCACAGTACTCCACTCGTCTCCAGGCACGCCGGCCACGTGGGTACATGCTACTCCCGCCATCTCTCCACTCCCAGTGCGTGGTTGTCGGTTCCAGCAATAGAGCCACCTGACTCTAGGCTTTCCACATTGGTATGTGGCTAGGCTGTCCATCTCGATCCAGCACTCCGACAACGAGCGGTCCCTACTTTTATTTTTGGTTCGTGCCTGCCGGGTACCAAGTCATGGGAAACGCCGTCCCAAGAGCACAACACCCGGCGAAACACATTTCCGGTGATACCGACCAGTTCCAAACTATTCCGAAGGCGATCATGCACCGGGACTCTAACCCGAATACACATCAACCAACGGATAACAAGCTCTTCACTTAGTCATAGAGTATATGTACATCCATAGCACAGAAAATAGTTTTTCTTTTATGAAATTCTAATTTTCATTAAGCATGTCTAAGCACTTTTCAAATCATTTATTTATTTAAATCAGTTTTCAGGATAATTATTTGGGACAATGCATCTGGATAGGTTTCAATCAACTCCTATCAACCTAATGCAATAAGTTAACTCGAATTATAAGGAATTTCACAATAGAGGGTTAATGCACCGGGGCTTGCCTTGGACGGAGAAGAGGGTGGGATCGGGATCGGTCCCGCAGATGTCGAAACCCTGGATCGCCTCCGGATTGACCTCTCCCGCAGTGGCCTCGACCTTCACTTCGTCGTTCCCGGTCACTACACGTGTGCAATGATGCATGCTTAACATGATGCAATACATAAATAGAAATGCGATAATCAAATATCAACATCTTGAGTACAACTTTCCTTCACGGAGAAGCCGTAAACGAGATCTCAAAAAGTAAATCGGCATTTTACTTTAAAACCTATTTTTACAGTCATAGAAAGCCGCTGCACAGCTTGATGACTACTACAAAGCACTAGGTTATCAAATTTGCCAAGGATCACATAGTGAAAGACCCTTGGTCTTCCTTCAACCCAAAATCCACACAACAACCTAAATCCATTTCTCCTACTCATTTTATTTATTTTCCCTAATTTCACATGTATTTACTAACTGACCACACTATCTTAAAATGTGCCCAAATTTCACCAACAGATAGGTTTCATCAAGAAACAGCACCACAATTATTTTCATGATTTTTGGACTTACAGGGAATTAATTAAAAATGCACAAACTTGCAAATATTAATTAATCTACTGATTTATTCACCAGGCAGAATATACTGGAAAACCACATTTTATATTTTTAAAAAATACTACAGATAACATAGAGCATACACAAATATTTTCATAATTTTCCAACCAACAGATTTATTCATATAAAATTAACAAGTAACAGAACTATTCAAAGAAATATAAATAAGAAAAGCATTTGAAATTCGCTGGAAAAATAGGAAAGGCCAATTCGGCCCACAACGGCCCAACGCAGGCCAGGCCGGCCCAGTCGGCCTGCCCGCGCTCGGCGCCGGCGGTTTTGCAAAAGGAACCCCCGGGAACTGAGGAATCAACCCGCGGTCCTATTAGCACTATTCAAATGAGTCACGAGCATTGCACTTAGCCCCCTGGAACTTCTCGTCTTCTAACCCGAGACCCCTGGGCTCGGCTCTGTTTTAACAGAGACGGGGGTACCGGCGGTTCGCCGCCCCTAGCTCGCCGACGGCGAGCCGAGGGACGAAACCGAGGGCACCGACGGACTCCAGACTCCTAGGCGAACCTATCGAGCTACTAAACGACGACAGACGACACCTAGACAAGCGGAAGCCACAGGCGCGGCGGCTCGGATGCGGCGGCGAGCACGTCGCCGGCGAGCACAGACCGAAAGAAAGAGGGGAAAAGGGTGCGCGAGCATCAGGAGCTCACCACGAAGCTGGCTGGCGGGTCGGTGGAGACGGAGATAGCTCGGAGGAGTCGGCTTGACTGCGGCGGCGGATCCCGGCGGCTCGGCACGGCGGCGACTTCGCGTTCCGGCGAACCTAGGGGACCGGGAGGCACACCGACACCGGGATGAGGATCAAGGTGACACGGGGAACATTGCGCGCACCAAACCGAGGCCTAGAGCTTACCCGAGCGAGCTGGAGACGACGGCGGGCTCGCGGCGGCGCTCTGCCCACCCGTGAAGATGGCGCCGGCGTTCCGGCGGCTACGAAGCTCTACAGCTCCCACCGACGGGCGCAAACGACGCGCACGAACCCTAGCTAGCTTTCTACGAGGTGGAGAGGATGGAGATGACCGAAGCACGGCGTATCTGGCCGGGAACCGCGCGGAGCACGACGGTGACCGGGGAGGAGAAAAATGGAGAGGGAGAGACGACCGTCGCCTTTTAGAGGGCAAAGGCGAGGGGAGCAGGCGCGGCGCGACGCGGCGCACGCGCGCCCGTATCTGGAACGGTCGCGGGGGCACGATCCCGACCGGCACGGGCGCCGCGCGCGCGCGCGACACGGCCATTGCCGGCCCTGTGCGCGAACAGGAGAGAGGGGCAGGTTACTGTAGCATAGGTCCCTAGGGTTGCGTCGGTTTTTGCCAAAATGCGGTTGATTTTGCATGTAAACTTGAAAAAGTTCAAAAACAAAAGTTGTAGGTTTTGAAATTCTGAACAACTTTGCTTTTGGAACCAAGTTCAAATTCGAAGTAGTTTTGAAACTACAGTAAAAGGGGTAAACTAGGTTTTTGAATTTCAAATTGTATTTTCAAAATTACTTTTGATTTTACACAATAACTTGAAAAATGGCCAAAATAAAAATTGTTCTTCTCAGTGAGCTTTACAACTTCTATTTAGGAAGTTTTGTCAGATTCCAAATAATTTTTGAAATGGTGTTTCAAATTCATTTTTCAATTCATAGATTTGAGCTAAATTCAAATTTTTATAATAGAACTTCAAAATCTCCAAAAATAAAAGTTGTCACATTTTAAAAGATCTACAACTTTCATTTAGGTGTCATCTCAAGATTCCTTCTAGATTTTGAATTAGGGTTTTAGGGTAAGATTAGGGTTTATTCGGATCTTTAATTCGAATTTCTAATTCCCAAATCAAAATCACCTTAAACCAAACCACTCTATGACCCTAAGCACAATCATATGCAGATTAATTAATTTAAATATGATGACATGGCATGTTTAATTAATCCGTAATACCCGGGGTATTACACCCTATTTCTCTGAGTCTGATGAGTGAGACTAGAAGACATGAAGATTGCAATATTACCTCGTTAGTAATTTAGTATGCACTGTCCAGAACTTGTGATGATCTTTGTATTGTACTGTTGTTTTTATTTCAGAATGTTGTACTTTTGAAAAATCTATGTTTCAGACTTTCAGTACCCTGTTAGCCACCTAGCCTGTGATGTAATGTACTCCTATGAATCTGTATTGCACTCCTTTGAACTAGTTATGTATCAATTGTTGATGGCTATGAAGTTATGCCAAGGTCATGTCGATTTTTTTCATTTTTTGCGGCTAAATGGCATAGCTGGGATATCTCCCGCTATAGCTGCGTTTAGCTGCTGGGGAGGTCAGCAGCTAACAGCCTTCTCCCGCTATTTAAAACATTGAATAATTATCAGCTTGTTCGGCAGTAGGCGGCATGCTGTGTTGCCAATGTAGTGAAAATGTGCGATATATATTTAGGACGTGTTTGAATCCACTGTCTTCTTTAGCGGGCTAAATTTGACTATAGTAGATCCAAATAGCTAAAAGGCCTCAATGACCAAACTATCCCAGGTAAATTAGCTAGAGGTGTTTGGATCCTCTAATTAATTAGCATGTTGTTTTCCTTAACTTACAGGGCAAGAGCAATGTTTATTGCTCAACCAAAACATAAGGTAATAAGTTGGATTCCAGGTATCTTGATCATAGATATCACATTTTTCTAATTTCTAATTTCTAATATATATGTATGGCCAAGACTTCGAACTTGCCGCATTGGGTGACTTGGGGGGCTCCCTCCGTGGACAACCCTAAAATTAGGCCTGGTACAAGGATTTGGCCCATAATCCCATATGGTGATAATTCCTATTGCATCCGACATCACCTCATGTGCGGTGTGTATTGTTTAAATACTAGTCATCATCAAACATAACGAAGATCCAAAAATTTGTTATCTTTAATTTAGCTATTTGTTTCTACAACTTTTTTTAATTATTATTATAATACAGAATTGATATGATTGGATTTGTAATTGAATATAATAAATAATGATAAATAATGCTAATATAAAATAAATGAATGATCATAGTGTAGATCGTGCTATGTTTTAAATCACGTCTTACAAACTACTATAGTGGTTGTGGTTGCAACCCTTCTCATAAGTTACAGTAGAATCAATGGCTACAATAGCTGCAGCGAAAAGGCCATCATTTTTTTACCCCCAGGATGCCACCTTCCCGTTCCCTCCGCCTCACACCGGTGTTCACTTATGAGAGCAATAGGCTCCGTGGCAGCCATGGGAGCCACCACTAGGGCGAGCTAGGGAGGCCACCCTAGCAGGTCCCTATGACCAGGCATCCCGTCGTCCCCACCCCCGAAGCCAAGGTTAAAGATGAGTAGACGACGGCGGCGGCGCTGCTCGCCTACTCCAGTTTCGTTCGAGTCAAAGATACGATGAGATGAAGACTGGAGAGCGTCGTGAGCCGCCTCGCGAACAGGAGCCTAGCCTGGTCCTACAAGCCAGGCAGCCTTACACTTAGGGTAGGCATCGATGCACATCGTCGTGGCCTCCATCGCTACATGCTCACGCTCGGCCCTCACCCTCACCATCTTGGCCGGATCTCGTCTAGGTTCGGTGCCTACCGTTGCCCTCCTACCTCCCCCGACGCCCTGGCACCGCCGCCACGACACTGGGAGCTCCTGCCCGCCTGCCGCCCGCTCCCCGTGGCCTGCAGACGACCGCCCCACCCCAACCTCAGCCTTCGACATGCCCCAGGCAGGTTGCCGCTAGAACCCTGGCTCCAGCCTCCAGCTCCTGCCACCTATCTCTGTTTTGTTCCTAGTTCTGATGCCTCTGTAGGATTTCTATTTTGGTGAATGGTGATGGATGGTGGAGCAGGTGAACTGCTGTTAGCACTGCCAGCGTGACTAGGCAGGCAAGTTCAATTCCACTATCCAACAAGCGCTATAAGAACTTGGTATTGCCAAATGTGTGGATGATTATTTGATTTGACTACTTATAGTTACTTAGTCATGGAGGGCTTTTATGAGATTTTTAGAGGGCTAGATCCTGAGAGAGTTAAGAGCACTTTGCACTTCATAAAAAATCCGAAGATGAGTTTACCCGCTTCAAAATAACCTTGATGTTGTTAGTGTTTTAGGAAAGGTAGGTATGGATGTTCTTCCCATGTCCTTTTTAGTATTTATATTCCTCAAGGCTTGTTAATGATCAATGTCATTTTCTAACTTACATGTATTTCTCCATTGAAACATGCATAACTAATAATTCCGCTATTAAAAGTTAATATCTAGATTATTATTAGTTGTTTGTTGGTAATTTTAACGTCATCACTATTTAACAACATTAAAAACACATGGTACTAAATTAACTTATCATTAGCAACTAGCCACTTATCTCTCACCAACATCCCTAAACATTGAACTAAGTTGTCATCCCTAATTATATTAGCCAGGAATAAATTATTAAATGAATCTATTATTTCGTGTGACTAGGCAGAAATAAATATAAGAATATGAACTAAAGAAAAATTCTACAAGCGGACAGATAATTATACCATTGTACTATTTTACTTAGAGTATCACCAGGTTATCGATTTATATTTATACCACTGAGAAGGTCTTAGTAGGACTTATTATATCTATAACTTATACTGCTAATATAAAAGATAAACCATAACTATAATCCTACTCATAACAAGGATCAGTCACATGATAAAAATATATAGGATAAATATAATCAGTCATCATCATAATTAGGTAAATATCAGAGCTCATCTAGTCATAACAATAGCTAGCCAATGGATAGATAAAAGAATTAATATCTAAAGTAATTCTATAACTACGTCAATGAATACTATGATTAGTACAATTACATCTAGCAATCATTGTTTAGCTCTACCTACATCATGATTAAATGTAAAGGAGCATCATCTAATGAGGATATTAAGACACAAGGGTCACCTTCTTCGCGACCGCGCTCTGCTCGTTCTACGTACGGGGGTAGACTATAGAGGACTCAACGTAGCTGTCACCTACGCGATCTACCACACGACCCGGCACGTCAGGGTGCACTCGTAGATAAGCAAGATATCTAAACACCACGTCTACATACTGCCAATCATTCATCCATGATATCTCTGGATGAACTTTATGCGAGCAATTACATAAATTCAATAGGATTAAACTAACTATGCTAGACATATAATCAAAGTGAATAATGACTATTGCAATTAAGAACATATATAAGATTAAGAACAATATTTCCCAAATTATAAATGCAATAAGAGAAAAGAACTAGAACTATACCGAACTCCACGCTCCAGACAGACGCCAGGGGCTCCGGATCCCACTGAAGAACTAGAACTCGTCTACTTCTAATCTAACTAGGCTAAAGCTATGAACTAGAGAGGATCTAATGAACTAGAGAGGCTCTGGATGGCTTGATCTCCAAATGACTTGATGCTCCAGGGAGGGGGTCTGTCCCTTTATTTATGACCCGGTGGGATGAACGTGCGCCGTAGGATCAAACCGATTTAACCAATGGCCGAGATGACTTCTCATAGGTGGTGGAGGAAGACTCCGGAAGGCGGCGGAGGAAACCCTAGGGGGTGGCGCCGGCCGGCCCCCCCTTGGCGCCGGCCGGCGCCCCAGTGTGGGCTTCCGGGCCCATCTTCGTCGAGGTGCTTCCACACCCTTCTAGAAGTTGATTGCGATGTTTTCCGTCGGCGTTAAGTTTCGTGACTTTTACGCACTTTAATCCCTCTTTTAAGGTTTTCTGGAATACTCCCTGGAAAATACATAATATGCAAAACTCATGGAAATTGTCAGTTAAAACCCTAGACTAGTGTGTAATCATGTGTCCTTTCATGTCTAAAGTTCTAATAAAAGTTGACGTTATCCACCGTCAACATTGTTGTTCTACAAATTTTGTTTTTGACATACATGTTGTGGTTAGTTAGCCAAATTTTATAACAGAAGTTTACCCTATGTCATTTCATGGGCTGGATCCTCCACTCGCCGTGAATGTTGCAGCATCCGATTGCGTAAGCGAAGCTTCGAAGTCGGCGGCTGGTGAGAACCTTGTGACCACTAGAGGGTACTTGCTTACTGCAAATTCTCTTTTTGTATCAATAGCGGCTCAAAATCTCGTCAACAAGAGCTGGCCGACGGAAAATATTGCATTGTTAGGGTGGGTACGTCTGCAATCATGGGGTGCTCAGTGGTTGCTTAGCGGAAAAGGAATACTTTTGTATGTCAAGTGACTAGTAAAGGTCCAGGTCTAGAGCAGATCTTAATGAGCTTTTCTGGAATGGTTGCTTTTGGAATTGTGTTAGCACTTTGGCCTACTGGACTTCTTTTTAAGTTAGTTGATTTTGTTTAGAGTCTATTAGGATGTATTAGTTAGGACTATTTTTGTTAAGAGTCTGTTAGTATGTACTCAATGATGTTAACCTCAACCTTTATATCATCTACTAGTTGATGATGTTTGGCAAGTGAATTAAGAGCATGTACGATCTTTATGTGTACAAGATAATTTTCTATAATTTCCCTAGAGTACAAGAGGCAGATGAGGGGTGTTTTTATTTATTGCATTAGTTATATATTTGCATGGAGTAAAGCCTGTTTAAATAAATCCAAAAATCAACTAATCATCGAGTATCTCAGAATTTGACTAAGGAAGAAGGCAACATGGATTCTGATCGAGTATCCCCTCCCCTCCTACTTAAGGTAGAGATGATAGCTCCAAGTGGTGTGCGTGAGAGAGAGGGAGCCCTCCTCCTTATATACTAGTGTGGAGATCGGTTTGGGAGAATATTCCTAGGTATATTCTCCAACTGACCTCCCCTATTCAATACTAAATCGCCCTGATAAGTGAGGCCAGTGAGGGGGCACGGGCGTGCTAGTGATTGCCTGGCCTGCCACCGCCTCTCTCTGGTGGGCCTCTGGCCAGGTCTGGGTTGGTGTGGCGGCGTGGGCTTGCCCTAGTTCTTCTCTAATTGGGTCTTTTTGCCTTCCTTTGCTTGATAGGCTTGTTTACATTTTTCGGAATGGCGCCTTTTTGACTCGAATCTCTTGTAAATGGCCTAGTTCCTGAAAAGTGTTGATTCTACCACAACATGTGGAATTCGGTCAATAATAAATGTATATGTACATATAAGTGTTTATTTCTCCCCTTTTGTTGCCTCTAATTGGTGGTAAAAATGTGTTGTTAAGGACCACCAATAAGATCCCCTAAGCTTAAGTTTGTTGTTTATCACGAGTTGCTACTATACCAATCACATTTAAAAAATGTCATGTCTTAATAAAGTTTTCTTTCACAATATGAATAAATTTGCATAGTACTTACCTTCTATTGTCTTGTCACCTGCGTGGTTTTTTGACTTTCTCCAGATCTTAAGCTGTTTTCAAGATAGACCTACTTTTCATTTATTCTCTGATTGACAAGGCATACCAAAGATTTTGATAGTTTTTTTAGAACAAATATGAGTTCCTCGAATGATGGGCCAGAACATTGTAACTTAAACGGAAATTTGACGCGAACTAAATTTTTATTATGTGTGACTTTATTTTTTTATGAATATATGTTATTGATGGAAATGAACTAAGCTAGTAACAACCTTTGCTCTTGCTCGCCTATATATTAAATTTTATCATGAGCGGTCGTCAGTAAGTCGATCATAGTCGTTTAGGGACAAATCCATCTTACCTACTGGATCTCATCATATCGCAGAGAGCTGAAAGCAGCAATTTGGTCACATCGAAACGTCGGCTCTCTACATATACTAATTGGTTGCTCGATCTGTTGACATGCAAAAAGGTTTATTAATTTGGACGACGGCCGGCCAGCAAAAACGAACATATATACATTGCACGACAATGTACGTAAGTGGACCTATAAACTTCCTGAGTTATTTTAGCTTTTAATAAATTCCTGTAGGGGCCTCGTCACCTCCAGTTCCTTAAAAAAAAAAGAAATTCTACGTATATACGTACATATAGGTACGCACTGGCGGAGCTACATTGGGGCCATACTAGGCTATGCTCCCCTGCCTCCGCGATTGAATGAAACAAGTTTCCACTGATCTACTCTATGCCCCTGTATTGTTAGTCTGTAAGTCACTAAATTAGCAGTGATCAGACCATGGGATCAACAATCGTATAGTAGACTAGTAATCGTGTACGAGTAGTAGACTAGTAATTATCTTATAGAGTAATTGTATAGTAGACTTGTGTTCCTACACTGTTCGGCTAACTTGTTACTCTGTTATCTCGTGTTCTTTTGTTTCTGTTGCTTTGCGTTTGAGTTCTCTCTTTTTTTCTTGCTTACTTTTCAGTCTATAAATTCTACGTACTATGCGTATTAGAAGTGGCTAATTCAATAATATTTTGTTGTCAATCAAAAATTTATGTGGCTTTTTTTGAGTTTATAAGGTATTTTGTTATCAATTGTGTTCTGTAACTTATATTATAAGCACTAAGATTAATTTTTTTCACACAAATTGGCTCCCCTCTAATTTATTTCTAGCTCCGCCACTGTAGGTACGGTACGGTGGATAGTCTCCAAACTCGGAATTGATTATTGAGAAACGTAAAAAGGGATGAACAAGGAAGGAGCTGTGGGGTACTAGCTTATTATGCATGCATCTTCCTAGCTTGCTAGGTGTGCCCTGTGCGTGTGATCAAACGTCGCAACTAGCGCAACAGCATCTTCTCACCTCACTCATTTAAACATGTCCGAGTGACGTGCTCGTCCGTCGCCATCACGGACAGTACGGATCGATCGTACGTACCATCATCCACCACACCAAGATATACGTATATGGTAGTCGAAAGAGAGATAGCGTTGCATCGCATCGCATCGCATCTCTCATTCTCTCTCTCGGTCTCGAAGCTAAGATCCTCCGCGTCCCTTTCCACCTTCCCTCCCTCCGTCACCACCAACCACGGTTGCTTCATGGGCGGAGCAACGCGGGAGACAAGGATCTGCGCCCGCCATGGACAGGCAGCTGGCATTATTCATTCATTCATTCGGCGAGCGAGCGATCAGGTTCAGAGGGAGGTGGAGCGGAGCCATCACCTCCGTCACGCGCGCGATTCCTTCCTTCCTTTCTTTCTTTCTTTTCAATTCGAGTAGCTCTCGATCGAGTCCTCGTTACGCAACTCAACCAACCGGCGTCGGCCACCTGATGATGATCGGCCGGCCGCGCCTAGCTAGCTGGTGTGACGTGCCATCTCGATGGGCCGGCCATCTCTCTTCTCCCTTCCCCTGCTTCTTGGCTTGGCTGCTGCATGGGGCAGCAGGGGCCTTTTATTCGCCCTTCTGCCTCCTCTAGCTTCTCCCTCCAGGATCAGAACGGAATCGGAGCGTTCATTGTGGTAGCTACCACCAGTTAACTAGCAGCGGCCGCCGCCGTTGTGGTTGCAGTTGCAGAGGCCGCCGCCGGCCGGCCGGCTCGCTCATCAAGCATCCATCCATCATCCATGGGGCTCCGCCGCTCCTCCGCGCTGCTCCTGGCTCTGGCCCTCGCGCTGGCCTACTGCTCCGTCGCAGGTTCTCCGATTCTTGTTTCGTTCCTTCTAATCAATTAATGTCAATGCACGATCGATGCTCATCATCTCTAATGCATGAATGCTCTGCTCTGCAAATTGATGATGCATGCAGTGGTGGGGTACGACCCGCTGGACCCGAAGGGCAACATCACGATGAAGTGGGACGTGATCTCGTGGACGCCGGACGGGTACGTGGCGATGGTGACGATGAGCAACTACCAGATGTACCGGCACATCATGGCGCCCGGGTGGACGGTGGGGTGGTCGTGGGCGAAGAAGGAGGTGATCTGGTCCATCGTGGGCGCGCAGGCCACGGAGCAGGGCGACTGCTCCAAGTTCAAGGCCGGCATCCCGCACTGCTGCAAGCGGACCCCCGCCGTCGTCGACCTCCTCCCCGGCGTGCCCTACAACCAGCAGATCGCCAACTGCTGCAAGGCCGGCGTGGTGTCGGCCTACGGCCAGGACCCAGCGGGGTCCGTCTCCGCATTCCAGGTCTCCGTCGGCCTCGCCGGCACCACCAACAAGACGGTCAAGCTGCCCAAGAACTTCACCCTCGCCGGCCCCGGACCGGGCTACACGTGCGGGCCGGCGGCGATCGTGCCGTCCACCGTGTACTGGACGCCCGACCACCGCCGGCGCACGCAGGCGCTCATGACATGGGCCGTCACCTGCACCTACTCGCAGCAGCTGGCGTCCAAGTACCCGTCATGCTGCGTCTCCTTCTCCTCCTTCTACAACGACACCATCGTGCCGTGCCCGCGCTGCGCCTGCGGCTGCGGCGGCGGTGGCCGTGGCGGCGGACACGGCGGCGCCGGCCACGGCGCGTCGTCGTGCATCGAGGGGGACTCGAAGCGCGCGCTGTCGCCCGGGGTGAACACGCCGCGGAAGGACGGGCAGGCGCTGCTGCAGTGCACGCCGCACATGTGCCCCATCAGGGTGCACTGGCACGTCAAGCTCAACTACAAGGACTACTGGCGCGCCAAGATCGCCATCACCAACTTCAACTACCGGATGAACTACACGCAGTGGACGCTCGTGGCGCAGCACCCAAACCTGGACAACGTCACCGAGGTCTTCAGCTTCCAGTACAAGCCGCTGCTGCCATACGGAAGCATCAGTGAGTAGCAGCAATTCGCATGCATGTTTCTTTCTGATATATATGCAACCATGGTTCATCATCAATGCAAACGCAAATATGCAGACGACACTGGCATGTTCTACGGGCTCAAGTTCTACAACGACCTGCTGATGGAGGCCGGCCCCTTCGGCAACGTGCAGTCGGAGGTGCTCATGCGCAAGGACGCCAGGACCTTCACATTCAGCCAGGGCTGGGCCTTCCCGCGCAAGATCTACTTCAACGGCGACGAGTGCAAGATGCCGCCGCCGGACTCCTACCCCTACCTGCCCAACGCCGCCTCCAAGCTGGTCGTGCTGCCTGCCGCCGCATCAGCGTTCTTCCTACTGGCGCTGCTCCTGGTGGCATGACCATGCATGATACATGGCCGACCAAGGGCCTCCATTTCTTCCTTTGTTTCCCCCCCTCATCCCTCCCTCGCCCCGTGGGCAGGGAGCAGAGGACAGTAGGCAGGGCATTTTGGTTGCCGAGACTTGAACACTTGGGTTTTCGCTTAATTACTTTCGTCAGATGGAAACTGTCATGTATGTAATGTAACTTCGGAGTTGCAGGGCATTTTGTTTGCTAAGACTTCAGCACTCTGAAGGCTGGCGAAAGAAAAGAAAAGAAGACATATAGATTAGAGCACATGTTTTCTGGGATTTCGTTCTGTACACAGCATAATCCACATACTCTATTCGAATGATATACATACTGAACATTAGCATGCTTTTCTGAACCAAACACACACAACATCTGTCTGTCTTTTGATACGTCTGCGTTAGCCAATCTTCAGATCCACAATACCTGCAGCCAGCTTGCAGGATCACAGTTTCATATCCGATCCGAACACGCCACAATCATCCTTACCTACAAGATAACAAGAAACGCAGGATGTGCCAACAAACCAATGTGGCAATCACTAGTTTCAACAGCTGCCTAAACATTAGCTAATCCATCAACAGCGACTACATACGAAGCCGTAAGAACATCATCACCGTCCAAATCGCAGTGGGAAGAACGAGGGACGATGAGCTCTTCAGTAGGAGTATGGGGGAACAGTTTGGTAGCCATGGGTACGCATCTGGTGGAGGCATGACGCAGCTGTCACCATTGAAGTATATCCGCCTTGGGAAGGCCCAGCCTTTCTCGAAGGTGAATGTCGACGGGTCCTTTCGGAACAGAAGCTCAGATTGCACATTTCCATCTGGCAGAGCCACCATGAGCAGGTCATTGTAGTACTTTATGCCCCACAGCATTCCAGTATATCTGCAGCGAAATATCAGTAATTAGCTGAAGCATTCTACATTGAACTAATATAAACATGGTCAGGAGGTGCAACAGATACTAACTTATTACTCCATAGGGGTTCAGAGACTTGTATTTGAAGCTGAAAATAGTAGTAACTTTGTCGAAATTTGGGTGCTGAACTACCAAGTTCCACTCTGAGTAATTCATCCGGTAATTCCAGTTTGTAACCGTGATCTTCACCCTCCAGTATTCCTTGTAGTTGAGCTTAACATGCCAATGCACCCTTATAGGGCACATATGGGGCGTGCACTGAACTAGAGGAGTCATGCTGCCCTTGCCTGGTCCATTCGCGACAGAAGCCAAATAAGGTGAATTACCCCTACAAATGTAGTACATAAATGCAAAGAAAGGTTAAGTGGAAAGCATATGGTGTCTCCAAGAGACTTTGTGAAGGGGTAGTACTTACTCGACACAACTTTCCGGTCTGGTATTCTGACAGCCACATGAACATTTTGGGCAGTTAACTATGGTTTCATTGTAAAACGATGAGAGTGAAACACAACAAGCTGGAGCCCGCTGTGCGACAAATTGGGAATAGGTACATGTCACATTCCATGTCACTGCCAAAAAAACGTTTTCACTATTCAATGACCTGAACATATGCACACAATAGAGCTCTGACAAAAACCATTAGCCAGAGATTATTTGTTATAACAAGATAAGCTTTTTCCACCTAGAGGAAGAATGCAGGAACAACTTACCATGTGCTTCAGTTGTTCACCTTCCGTCCTGAGAAACGAACCTCGTAGGAGGCTTCACCTCATGAGCCACTCCACAACTGTATCCTGGTCCTGGTGCCTTCAGAGTGAAGTTTAGTGGCGCTTTCACTGTATAGTTGGTAGTACCAGATCGGCCAACACTGAAATGATGCCACTGCACTGACTGGATCTTGAATCCATGAGTTAAGCACTCTTCCTTTGCAACAATTTGCAATCTGCATGTTGTATGGTGTCCCAGGAAGCAAGTCAACAACTGCTGGATCCCTCTTGCAGCAGTGTGGTATATTGCCTTTGAACTGAGAGCAATCCCCTTGCTCTGTGGTCTGCCCACCAACCATGGTCCAGATGATCTCCTTCTTTGCCCACACCCATCCAAGGCTCCACCCAGGTGCTTGGATATGTCGGTATTTATGGTAATTGTATATGGAAACAACAGCCTGCGGAGCAGATTTCACAGAACATCAGAAACACAAAAGAGAGATTGTATATATGTTCCCCACTTATAGTGTCACAGTTATACTAAGATGATGTACAAAACACCAGTCATGTGGCCATGCCTGCCTTCAGCATGAAACTATAGCATTTTCAGGCATTTGGTAAAATTACAATTAATA
Organism: Eremochloa ophiuroides; assembly: GCA_038502445.1. Taxonomy (NCBI): domain Eukaryota; kingdom Viridiplantae; phylum Streptophyta; class Magnoliopsida; order Poales; family Poaceae; genus Eremochloa; species Eremochloa ophiuroides. Next base: position 83,773,812 of record JAHLJS010000002.1, read on the forward strand.
TGTTGGAAAAATAAGTAAATTTGCAAACAGTGAATATCAGACAGAACTCGAATGCATGATCTTTATGTGGTAATTTTCCTTGCAATTCAGAAAGAACCGACTTTTGAGCCTGTCATCTCATCTTCCTCAAACAATTCGTCACTTAAAATGTAAGGTCTTGTTAGTATGCATAAAACAAGTATTAGTAGTATTGACAGTGTACTTACAACATAGCCATCTGCAGTCCACTGCATGATGTCCCATTTGATTGTGATATTCCCAGTTGGATCAAGAGGATCATATGCTTCTGCAGGAAAATATCAAGGAGAAAATCAAGCAAAATTTGGGCCTTCGGTACCAAGATATGATCTTTTTTCTCTTCCTCGAAGATCTCAACAAGCGACAGACCTAAGACCATGCTGTGTGATGTATATCACAAACTAATAACACTGAGAGTAACATTGTGCGTAGAATTGAAATTTATTTCATGGAATTGCACTCATGCAGTACAAACATTAACAAATATATACTCATTCATCCCTTGGCCATAGGCCATACAAAAAAAAAACTAGAATTAAGGCGATTCAGCAATATGTGCATCCAGTTGTAATACAAATAATGGCAGGTAGACTGATTCGTACAGTAGAGATGGTAACCACTGACACAACAAGGATCAAAGTTTACTAGAAGTTCCTAGGAAAACTAAAATAGGTCAATAAAAACACAGTGGACACCTGAGTGGAAATGTGAAAATGAGGAGGAAACTATGAACTAAAGCCATGAATGGCCAATTGGCCATGACATAAGAACCACATTAGCTTTTACAGAGTTTGTGTTACCACAATCACCTAAGTGCTAAGTTATCTAACAATCAAGAACTCTTGAAAGACTTAGTCAGGACATTAGAGCAATACTTTTTTTTTTCCTGAACTTGCCGGTATTCTGAGGACATAAGAAATGGTCCCACTTGACATCAAACTTGCTATCAGTCGTAGTGCTCTGGTCAGTATATTACAGGCAAAGGGCATCATTGTTTGCACAACTGATTGCTCCTTCTGTCCTTCAGTGGCCAAAAGGAATGGAAGTCTAACATCGTTTCAATAGATGAGTATACTTGTTTGTCAGGCGGAATTCATATTTGGATTGGCTTGTAATGCAACTCTAAGGGCCTGTTCTTTTGGCTGAAAAATAAACGCTTATTTTGGCTTGTGCTGATTTATTGTGAGAGAAAAATGCTGTTTCGTGGCTGAAAATAAGCGCTGATTCAGCCAAAAGAACAGGCTGTAAACTTCGGATTCGTATTTGTGAACCAAAATTCTATGAAGACCAAAAATATGGATCAGAGTCAAATACGCACGGGCTCAGGTGACGGCATTTAGGCCTTTCAACTTCAACTAGAGAAATAAAAAAAAGGAAAAGAAAACAACAAGAAAACCCGAATAATACACGCGCACTAAGTACTCCGTAGTCCCCAGCACCAACAGAGAAGAAATTTCACTACATTTTGCTAGGATTGAAGCGCCAGCTTGTGAAGCTCTGACCGGCCAAAGGAGGCAGAGAAGAGAAGCCAACGAGCAGAGCAGTGGCCGCAGCCAGATGCTGGAGCAGGAGCCGCAGCCTCGCCATGGCTCACACGCTGAAAGAACCTTTGCCTTCCTCTCCCTCCCTTCCCTTTCTTCCCACGCATTTATTGGCATTTTTTCCTTGGTCAGTTTTTTCATTGGTGCGAGAAACCCAGAGCGGGCGCCTAGGTAACCGTGTCTGCACTGCGAGAAAGCCTGCAAAGCTGCAGCAGTAGCAATGCAGAGCCCTTTTCCGTGCTCCAGGCTTTCTGGGGGCTTTCTGCGCAAGGCTTTCTGGGCAGTGGGTTTGCTGCGTTTATATCCGAAAAAGTTAGAAAAAAAAGTGTACCGTACCACTTTCGTTTATATTTGATAACTTTTATCTAATTATGGTTCAAGTAGATTTAAAAGATTCATCTCGAGTTAGTCAGATAAAAAGTACAAATATGTAACTGCTACTACTTTATTTAGTGCTCCATGCAGACGGAAAGTACAGTCGATGTGATGAGGAAAGAGAAAATTGATGTGACGGAAGTTTTAGGATTTTGAACAGGAATCAATTTTGCGGCATATGCATGGAACATTAAATATAGACGAAACTTTTGCATGTTTGCACAGTTTACCTGTAAATCGCGAGACGAATTTTTTGAGTCTACTTGGGCTATAATTAGACACTTATTGCAAAAGATTTCTCTCTACTACAGTGCCAAAATCCCAAAAATTTTGGGATCTAAACACCCGTAGTGTTCGACATAGGGTTTGCTGGTTGGCCTTCAAAATTTGTCATACCATAAATCTATGACAAGTTAATATTTAGACAAAAAAGATTGTCATAGATTTGGCAAGTTAAGATCCTGTTTAGTTCCTTTCTAACTTCCAACCAAAATAAGTCACATCAATTTTTGGACACATGTATGGAGTATTAAATGTTGGTAAAAACGAAAACTAATTTGACATCTTCGTAAAATATTGTCTCACGAATCTTTTAAATCTAATTGGGACATAATTAGACATTTATTGCAAAACTTAGAACGCTGCTACACTTCCAAATTCCAATTGAGAGGCTGCTTAGTTGGCAAAAAGTTGCTAAAAAATTACACTGTACCACTTTCGTTTGTATTTGACAACTTTTATCTAATCATGGCCTAAGTAGACTCAAAAAATTCGTCTCGAGAAAGCCATACAAAAAGTACAAACATGCAACAGCTGCTACTTCATTTAATGCTTCATGCATACGTAAAGGACAATCGATGTGATGGAGATTCTTGCACTTTTTTGGGAACTAAACAGGGCCCGAGTGTAACTAAACACCCCCCTAAATGTGAGACTTTGACAAGTTTCGTTAGCAAACCAAATGGTAGTTAAAATCATGGCTTACCAAATTCTTGTCATGGTAAATTTTAGAAGTAAATCAAGCAGTTTCAAAAAAAAGAAGAAGTGAACTGAGCATGCTACTAATAAATATTCTCTCTAAAAAAGAGTCATCGTTAGTATACGTGCTACAAGTTTGATTTAATTTATAGAAAATACGTGCAATATTTGTATCAATAAATAAATTTATTAAAAAATAGATTTAAAAATATTTCTAGGATACTAATTATGTATCCTAAATATTAATAGTTTTAATATATATTTGGTCAAAGTTATTTCTCGGAAATAAAAGCGACACTTTCTAGGGACGGATGAAGGAAGGCAGAAGAGTGGCATTGATTAAGTGGCCAATTTCTGATCTGGTTTCCTCTAGTTAAGCTAAGATAAACTTGTTTGGTAACATAGATGGGTAAGGGTCTCGTGCTAGTTACCAAACAAGCCCAATCCATTCTCGTGCTTGCTCTCATATGTAGGCTCCCACACGGTGCAAAGCCTTTTTATTATGGAGGCACGACAGCGAGGCCAGCGACTGCCTCTGTTAAGGCAGGCATTGTTAGATAACTGCCTCAGCTAATCTATTATGTTTCTTATTTTTTTTGTTCTTTATCTGTATAACTCTAATTATCTTCTTGGAAACGAGGAGGATATACTTGCTGGGCACCGGGTTCGAGCCCGGGTGGCCGAGCTCACAACTGGAGTGTCCGACCAAGCGAGCGACTCGCTGTTTCCCATAACTCTAATTAGCTAGTTAACAAACATAATTATTGCTTTGTTTGTTTGTTCTTCCTTCGTATTGATCTCCAAGGATATCTATATTATTTAGCATTCACCTTTCTGTTATCTTTCTCATCTATTTTGTTCTTTTTATTATCGTAATGTTTTACCTAAGAACCAAATGGATTCCGTGGAGGTTAGAAACATAGAACTAATTAATTTTTCTTCCTTTTTTCTTTGGAATATTCATTCGGTAGCTTTTTAGTTTTTAATTATAAAATAAACATTTATTATTATTATTATTATTATTATTATTATTATTATTATTATTATTATTATTATTATTATTATTATTATTATTATCATCATCATCATCGTCATTATTATCATTATTATCATTATCATCATCATCATCATCATCATCATCTATATTGTTGCCATATATGTACTTCATCTTATATAAACGTCCTCCATGTCTAAATCATAGCATACGCCTCCACATATAGGGGTACGATGGGGATAGGATGTGTTGTCGGTGCAGAATGTTAGTGTCTATACTGTGTAATTTTAAAAAATTATTTAGTGATGAGACGATTGATATGCAATCAGCTTGGCATGATTTTATGATTTGTACTAGCAAATAGGTGTCCAGAACAGCAAAAGTCATTTTTGCCCCAGTAACAACGTTTCTGCAGTAATCCTACGAAATAATGATTTCAAGCAAAATATTTTTGCACAATTGAAACAGCGCAAACATTGAATAGAATTTAATCGAAATGATACATTCTCAGGGGTCCGGGCATGTCCATAAGAATAAGAATGCTACTATATATAGCCAGCCTCGAAAACCGTCGCAACAAGGAATCTAGTTTCAGCTAGGATAAAACTAACAACACACTAACGTTGTGACCAATATATGGTCAAACAGCTACTTCATCTCTTCGTTCACAGCCAACTATGTCGTCGAACTTAGCTACTCGGAATGTCTCAGTACCCTTGATGCTCGTAAGCACCATTTGCAGCCTCAAGAGACGAAGCAGCCGCCTCGTCCAGAAACCATACCAACTTCCCATCAGTTGGTTGAACCATTCTAGCCGGTACTGTTTTAGCGTCCGGGCCTTCTTCACAGCCAGAAATGGAAAAGGACACAGCTTTCGCCCTATCTTCTCCAGTGGCAACAATGGCGATGCTCGATGCCGAGTTTATCACAGGAAGGGTGAGGGTAATCCTCTCAGGTGGAGGCTCTGGAGAGTCAGTGATGTAGGTGACCCAGTCGTCTTTCAGCTCAAGCGCTGGATGGTTGGGGAACAATGAGGCTACATGCCCGTCAGGACCAATGTTCAGAAGAATAAGGTCAAATTTGGGGCAGTCGTTGCTCTCTGAGACTCCAACTGCCCGAACCTTGACCAGCTGCCGCATGACAAATTCGTAGTCAGTCGCTGCCTCTTCCACCGTTGCATTGTCGTTGATGGAGTAGACATGGCCGTTAAGAATAGGCACCTACCAGTCATTCACATGTAACTCATGGTTATTGGTTTAGCCAATGGAAATGCATGGGAACGTGGGGTAATAAAGAAAATAAAAGATATACAGGATCGACATAGTTGAGGCAAATGCAGTTAGAAAGGTGGATCCTGCTGTATATCTTACAAGTTACAATTACTTCAACATGACAATAGAGATGTTCAGTGAAGCATGAATACTTGTTTATACGCCCACATTTAGCATCCTTCTTTGACAATTGTAAGAAAGTGTCCACTTAATAAGGCCTAAATATGCATATGAACTCACGTGCATATTTTAACCAATCATTCATCCAGCAACTATGAGTGCCAAGGTGTGATCGGGAAAGATGTATTAAGAAATTTTTCTGGGGTCAAAAGATAGGCGAAGATGCTGTAAGAGGCTGCGAATCCAAGAGTAGTTGGAACAATAGTAGGTAGGAAGCCTTAATGTGGCTTAATTATTCAGAAAAGGATTTTGCATGAGCTGTGCAAATGACAGACTATGCCCATCCTAAGTCAAACAAAACCATAGGTCGGACAAGGAACAGCTTTCATGATACAGCAACAAATGAACATAATGACAGCTACAACCCAAATTGCAAAAAAAAAGAAAAAAAAAGAAAAGAAAAGAAAGATAACCAAACAACACAGAGCATGGTATCTGTTTTTTCCAAACACCCAATGCATTTAATGCAATTAAAAATAGATTTGTAAAAGATGAAAGATAAGTGACTTGGTTCAGACACAAAGTTAGTATGAGGACGAGGATATTCATATTTCAAGTAAAACTGAACAAGTATTACCCCTTGCAGATCGAAATCTAAAAGAATAAATTACTCTTGCAGGAAATTTCCTGGTATTTTACCGGAATCCATACATAAACCGTATTTGTTTATTGTTAGAGAATGAATTTCATCTAATTACTTACTTTTTGGGGGTTGAACCGCACCCCTTCCATTTTCTAGTTCCAACTTTGTTTGTGTATGTTCAATGAATAATTGGAAAGAATCCACCTCATTCTCGCTCCATTTGCTGACTCCTTTTTTATGGATTTGCTCTTATCTTCAGACCCTAAAAAGCGTATATTGATAGTAACCTAATAAAATAAAAACCAAGCAAACGCTCTTTTTCCTAAATTTAAATATGGAATCCTTTTTATTTCTCATCCTCTTTTTTCCATCTCATTTCTACTTCTACTGCTTATTGGGATGCCAACCAGAAGATTTTAGGGGCTATAATCTAGAACTTACCCACGATTTCTATTTATCCAGGGCTACTATTGGCAACTACACAGAGTCTGACACACTACAATATTGCATTCAGTTTAAACTTTACCTCAAATGTTAGTGCTAGCTCTGTCTGTTAGTTCTTGAGTATATACATCCTTAGCACATACCAGTACCGACACAAATCAAAAAAATATATGTTTTTAGATCCAAAGAAACAGAAAACTAAGCACTGTCTTCGAATGTTACATTGTGTGATTAATATCGTACCATTGTAATATGAACCTGCATTTTTTTTCCATAATCATATCAGTATTGCAAGCAGTCCTTTTCTGTTTTTTAATCACAACATTCACTATCAACAAACAGGCATCAAAATCATATTAAAGCAAATTTACAACCTCCGCTCACAAAAATCAGAAATACCAGGCTAAAATATTTTGGACTTAAAAGGTTGTCAAAATTTATATTCCATGCATTCTAAATTATAGTTCACTTTCACTCTGTCATAAGTCAAACTTCTCTGCCTTTGACCAAGTTTATAGAAAAATGAACTAACATTTATAAAATTAAATTAGTTTTACTAAATTATCCATGAAATAAGTTTGGTTTGTGCATTTATTTGAACATATAAATTTTTATTATGTTTTCCTTCAGTTGGTTAAAGTTAAAAGAAGTTTGACTTTGGAGAAAACAAAAGTGCACTATATAAATTGGTATTCCTCGTTAAGTCCTGATCATGGAGGGGCATAATTCAGATATATTTATTCCATCTGTATAACTTGGTGGAATTGCGAAACCTACCAACTTCTGTCAATTAAATGTATCTGCAAAACTAATTAAAGCCGCGGACTTTACTAATATCTTACCCATGCTCAAACCTAAAAGAACTGTTAATTTAAATGACATGATTATGTTGGAAGCTAAGCAAGATCAACTGTAGTAAAGAACTAATTAAAGCCGCGGACTTTACTAATATCTTACCCATGCTCAAACCTAAAAGAACTGTTAATTTAAATGACATGAAAGTTGATGGACACACAAGTCTGTGAAATAAAGAACTGATCCAACAAATACATGAACTTAGCATATATCCTGTTGTTATTTGTAAACTTAGTGCATGAAAAATAAACAAAGGCCATATATTAAGTTGATATACCTTGGAGAGAAACTCTTCCTTCGTTAACTTGTAGTTACTCTCTGCATGGTTCTTTGCAACTGCACGTTCTTCAGCCCAGAAGATGTACCATTTAGACCAATCAAGGGTCTTGCTGTATGGTGCTTCACAGAGCTTCCTTTACAAGGAAAAAAAAACAGTTCGAACATCAGATGGAGATACAAGAATATGCATACAGAGTTGCAGGGAAGATGGAGACAGCATTACCGCATATGTCTGACAAGAGGACCTCCAGAAAGGGCAATAGCAAAGTATCCTCTTTCCTTAACTGAATTTTCTGAAGCTTCTGAAATAAACTCTGCCAGATCTGCTGCCATCTCGTCTGAACTCTCAAATACCCTAATTTCGCAGTTCTGCTTGGTTTCATAGGAGGCCATGATTTCACTCTCCATGGTTTTGTTCCAATATCCTATAGAACACGCCTATTGTTTAGCAGGGCATTCTAGAAGGCCAAGTCCAACTGACGTTTCAAATATCTTAAAATGGATAATCTATCAAAATATGGAATGAACAAGATACGCCTTATGGATCTACTAATTTATTCAAACTACGATTCATCTGGAAGCAACGTGTTCTTATCTCTGGTTCATTATATTGTTTAATAAAAAAATTCTGTACACAGTTCTGCAAAACCTGTCCAACAGTAGTTCTACCATTTTTTTTAGGAAAAAATTCTCCCATTTTTAGCGCAACTGCCAGTAAAGAGAAGACAAACATAGTTAAGCTGTCGAATTTAATGTTTCACAATTTCAAAGATGTCTGGCTAGAAAGAACTGCTTAAACATGACCATCTATATAGGGGACACTACTCTGTAACTCACTAACTCAAAACTTAAACTCACAATATGTTGTAGAAAGATCTCAAACAAAAATCACACTCGCATTCTGTAGAATGAACAACAATTCAGCCTGGGTAGAGACTAAGGAAAGCATAACTCATAGCCATAAGCCATACCACTAAAATAAAAAAACTTAATCATATCAGGCCGCTTAAAGTCCAGCTATTGGGGAAAACCTTTAAAATACTTAAGGATATAAGAAACAAAAAGGCAGATCTAGTAATATCACAAAATCACCAGTCACTGTATTCTCTTCTGAGCAAGTAGCATGTTAAAAAAAGGAATCTTCTTTATCGTTTAACTCATGCCAGTGAAGGTGAAAAGCAGAGCAGGACCAGAATGGAAAGATAGGCAGCAAAGGGAAAGGGAAGCTGGCTGGCAGTGCAAGCTCTAGCAGCCAGCCATCATTTGGGCCAAAACCAATTCAAAGATTCCAAACTTTTTGTTCTCGGAATCACAACAAAAGCATCCGAATTCCAAAGGGTCAGGGCCCAAAAGCTGAGAACCCGTGAGCAAAGAAAATTCCATTCACTTTACTACTGGGCACTGGCACAGTACATACTGTGAAATGAGAAACGCTGAGGTTGCGATTGCCATTGCTTCAAAGAAAAGAATGAGCGCAGAGGGATGGATCGATCGAGCTGACACAACAAGGACGAGTTGAAATCTCCAGCACAGGTTTCCCCAAATAAAGGAACCTTCAACCAATCAAGTAAAGATACACTGATCAACCAGCATTATCTCCAACCCCCCAGCAGTTTAACCACAGAGTCTATGCAACAATGCAGCAACAGGCAAGAACACAATTAGGACTGCTTCTTGGTTCCTCCGGCCCAGATCAAGAAGCAGTCCCAAGATCACAAGTAGAGATGAAAAGAACCCCGCAGACCCCAAGAACCCTACCTGTGCCAAGCATTTGCCACCCCAGCGCAGCCAGGCCCGCGGGAGAACAGAGCGCAACAGAATAAAAAGGAAGGGAAACAGCGGGGAGCAAGAAAGCAGGCACGAGTGCCCTTTATTTTTTTATATCTGCGCTCGCGGGAGCAGGGTGAGTTTGGGATGGGCATAATAAGAAGAAGAAAGAATCGGAGAAAGGTAGCGGGTGGTGACATCACGGACGAACCTTATTTTAATCCGGAATTTCGCAGCGGATTTGTTGTTGTTTTCTTGTGGCGTCTGTTTGCGCCTCTCTCTCTCTCTAGCGGCCTGTGGAAGCCTTCCTAAGCCTGACCCTGACCCTGGGAGTGGGACGGAGTAATAAAGGAGGAGGAACTCTGAGCTGGGGGTCCTAGCTGATGCTGATGCTGATATGCTGATGCTGCTGCTACACCCGTACGTGCGGGTGCGCTGATCCTTATCTCCCCACCCACAGGCCGGCCACAGGGCACAGGATTCTCCACAAGGAGAGCTTCTCATCTTGCCTCGGACGGCGATGAATGGCCGAATGCTCAAAACAGCAGCGAATGCTCAAAACAGCAGCTGAATGTTGCACTTGTTTGTCAAGTGTCATTCAGAACACTTGTGTATTTCTGTAGGGTGTGAAATACAAACTTTATCAGTTCTGTTAGGCTCTGTTCGCTGGAGCTGAAGAAGAACTGATTTTGGCTGATGCTGATTTATTGCGAGAGAAAAACACTGTTCCAAAACTGAAAAATAAGCGCTGATAAGATGAAATGAACAGAGCCTAAATTTTTTAGGTTATTATGCAACTATATAGATACAGGCACCCAGGTGTCTTCCAAAATCTAGTCTGTGACCATTACTTAATTTGAGCAAAGTCTCATGTCCTATGAGTACTGTGACATAACCGCCTTAATCATAGGGCCCACGTGCATCGTCATCGTCCCTAAGGACCCATGATCAGTCTGCACGAGTTCCCCTTGACCTAGGTGGCCTGCCGGGTTCCCTAGGAAACCCTAACTTCCCCGAGGATCTCATTGTAAAGACCTTACAAGTATTACAACCGTTTACACAAATAATATACATCAGAGTGAAGAGTGCAGAAGTATTACATAAACATAGGTTCACAATTATAAATTACATTATCCCGAACCAGCACTTCGTAGTGGAGTAGCATATACAACTAGACACCCTGCCCAAGGGTTATATCATATGCCTATCTTCACCCATGCACGATCTGTCAACCGGCACGGCCCCAACCATGGCTGTACTCTCGGCTCACCTGCAACAGGGGTTAACAAACCCTGAGTACTGAGGTACTCCGCAAGACTACTTACCCGACTAAGAAAAAGGAATGAGACTCAGGAATGCAGGCTGAGGGAGAATGAAGGTAAGGCTTGAGTAAGAGTCAAAGAGTTTTGCAGAAAAGCATTACTATCCTATTTCAATATTTTAACTCAATCTTATTTTAATCATAATCCATAATTCCAAATTCATTCTCATGTGTCATCATACTTTCAAATTCTCAATTATTCTCAAAAACACCTAGTTCCGAACCACTTTTCAATTGTAGGTCAAAGGATCAAGTCTCCATATCCGAGGAGCAACGACGATTCGAATCGATTAGTACCCAGCTGGGGATCCCTATCCACACTGCATATGTAGCACTTAAGCTTGCATATACCAACCCCGCCTACCACGGCTTTTCTACCTCTGACCGGTCCTGCGCTACCCGAGAGCACAGTACTCCTCTCCTCTCCAGGCACGCCGGCCACGAGGGTACACGCTACTCTCGCCATCTCTCCACTCCCAGTGCGTGATTGTCGGTTCAAGTAGTAGAGCCACCTGAGTTAGGGCTTTCTGTAGTATGTGGCTAGTTGCAAAGTCTCGATCACAGCAGGCCTACAACGAACGGTCCCTAATTTTTTTTCCGCCAGCGACATTGCATTGAGACTCTAACCCAAGTACAGGTGTCCCAACGGTTTTCAAACCTCTTTTCCGTCGGTGGTCAAGCATTGGGACTCTAACCCAAATTCACAACCACCGAGCAAGAAAATCCTTTCTCGTCGGTGACAATGTACTGATCAGGTGCACAGCCACCGAACGAGAATATACCAATTCCTTTTTTCATGAATTAATCATTAGCATATATATATTACATAGCTTAAAAATAGCATTTTATGCAAAATCTAATTTATTTAAGCAGGGCTAACCATTTCAAACATTTTATTTTAAAATGGGTTCTACATATTTCAGTGGTCAAGGTTGGTAATGCAGCAATTGGATCATCAATCAACTCCTATCAACTTAATGTAGTAAATTAACTCAAGTTATAAACGTTTTTCAAATCACAAGGAGAGAGCTGAATGCACCGGGGCTTGCCTGTGTTGCTGCTATGTCACTTCCGTCAGAAAACCAGAGAAACCCACTTGATTTCTCTCGATGAATAATTCTTCCGTCGGGGAGAAATCAAGAAATCCTTTCGATAACCCGATCACTACACGTAAAATAATGATGCATGCTTACATGGTGCGGAATGACATGAATGAAAAATGTAGAACAAACATTTAATTAACAATCTTGAATACAACTTTCCTTCACGGTGAAGTTGCAAAACATTTCTCTCAAGGCATAAGAGTGTTTTTGCATTTCATTTTTATTGATCATTTTAACAGTCATAGAAAGCCGCTGCACAACTTGTTCAATATCTCCCGCAATACACCATTCAAGGTACCGAGGATCATTACAGTGAATGACCCAAGGTCGACAAACAATCCAAAAGTCACACAAAACCTACGGTGATTAGGTTTCTCCTTTTATCTTATTAATCATTAATGATATGTAGAGGTTACATGATTTATTAATAAAAATTCCCAATTACATGTTAATGATGAACTTAGACAACAAGTAAAGTGCCAAGGGTCACTTTGGGTCAATACTCAATTTCAAAAGCCATACAAAACCCTAATACATTAAGGGTTTTCTTTTTCTTTTATTAATTAATAATTATACATATATTATGAAACAATTTAACTTCTTCCAGATGAGCTATAAATTTTTGTGGAGGTAGCCCACAGTACAAAACAGTGACTACATAATTTTCATGATTTTGGATTAATATTTTAAGCTATATAATTCATAGAAGTGTTATTTATTAATTAAAGAGCACATTTTTATTTCCTGCAGAAAATGCTAGAAATATCTATTTCATATTTTTAATATAAACTTCATCACACAGGGAAGATACTCAATTATTTTCATGATTTTAGAAGCAGTGAATAATTTCCTACAAAAATAACAAAATCTAGCACTATTCACACTTCAGAAATTGAAGAACATAACTAAATGCACTCGGGCCAGCTACACAGGCCGGCCTACTTGGTCCAGCCAGACCCCGCTCTCCCTCCCTCTCAGCGCGACTGAGCCGGCCCAAGTTGGCCCACGGTGGCCTTCCCCTTTCTCCCGCGTACGCGCGGCGTCGACGCGCTGCCCGCTCGGGCTCGTCGGCGGTAACCACTCCGGTGAGGTCAAGCACCCGACGAGCTCCCCACAAGTACCCATACCTCTTCTATGGACTCAGCCCCGCACCTAGACCTCTAGGACCTGACCACGGGCAGCCATGGCGGCTCACCGCGGCAGCCCACTCGTTCCGACCGACTCGGATCGGTAGAGTTAAAAACGAGGACGCAAAATGGTTTAGGAGCTCACCATGAATCCCATGCGCATGTTGGTTGGAGCGGAGATGGCTCGGAGACACCTCGTCGGCGTGGACAGTGACCTCGGCGGCGCGCACAGACGGCGAGGGGGACGTTCCGGCGGCTCCGGTGTGATAACAGAGAGAAGAACAGGCCGATAAGCTTCCTAGAGTTGTGAGGAACAAGACACGAGGGATGGAAAACGGACTACCTTACTGAGGCGGCCTGGCCGTGACGAACCGCGCGCGGCGGCGCCCTTGCCGGACTCCGAGACGACGACGAGCCGCCCGGGAGTTCCCGACAACCAACAAACTCAAAAATTGGATCAAACCGAGCGCAACCAGCTGACGAACTCAGGACCAAGAGTAATTGCACGATGATGGACCGTGCACCGGCAATTTTGCCGGCAACCGAAGCTCGACGGTGGCGGCAGGGCGGAGGAAAGAGGAAGGAAACACGGCCGCTGGTGGCTTATAAAGGACTGGGGCGACTTCAAGACGTGGCCGGGGCCCCATGACACCAACCCGACCAACGACCGGCAGCCAGGACGGCCGGCAACGCGCGTGTCGCGCGGCGACGCGGTCGGCTCTGTTCGCGAACAGGCGAAGAAGGCGCCGTCCAGCCCGGGCACTGTAGCAGGCCAATGCTCTCTCTACTGATTTGATGCAATTACTCTCTATATTACACAGCAACCCTAGAAACCCCAAAAATAAAAGTTGTGGGAAATTTCATGATGAACAATTTTGCTTTTTGGACCACATTCAAATTTTGAATAGATTTTGAGCAATTAAAAAGGGGTAAAAGTTCAATTTGAAATTCATTTCAAATTCAATCAAATTCTCAATACTTTTCTCAATAAGGTGAAAATTTTCAAAAATAAAAGTTCTTCTACTTGCCAAGCCCCACAACTTTCAGTAATTGAGTTTTGTCATATTCTTCATAGTTTTTTTTAAATAGCATTTCAAATTTAAATTCTAAAACACTCCTTAGGGTTTAATTTAAAATTGCAATGTATAAGTTCAAAATCCCTAAATAGAAAAGTTGTTTAACTTACAAATCCTTACAACTTTCATTAAACGAGTTTGCCCAAATTCTTGATAGTTTTTGAAAGGGTATTTTAAATTTGAATAAACAAACACTAATTGGGTTTTAATTTAAATTTTCACCGGTAAACTTCAAAATCTTAAAAAATGAAAGTTGTTCCATCTTGAAAGGGCTAAAACTTTTATTAAAAGACCATCATCAGATTCCTACTAGTTTTTGAATTTGTATTTCAAATTTAAACTTTAAAGCATAAATTAGGGTTTTATTTGAAATTCTTTTTAATAACTTCAAAATTGCTCCAAATAGAAGTTGCTCAAATTTTAAGGATTTACAACTTTTGTTTAAGGCCCAACCTCTAATTCCACGTAGTTTTTAAATTAGGGTTTTGGGTCCGATTTAGGGTTTCAAAATGATTTTGTTTTTAATTTCCAATGGGGTTTGAATAAATACACACAAACAAACATGTATATAATCAAATCACTCTAAAGCACCTATGCACAATCACATGCAAGAATAAAATTTATTTTAGTTGATGCATCTTAATAGAGTTAAATGCGGAATGATTTGCATGCGATCATGATGACGTGGCAGGTTTTAATTAATGTAACACCAGGGGTGTTACAAGTACTCCCTCCATATCCGTTTAGGACAACGACACGGTCTTTAAAGCATAACTTTGACTTCATATTTCTATAAAAATATTTATTGAAAAGTGAAATATGCATACTTTTATAAAAGTATATTTTAAGATAAATCTATTTATATAGTCCTCACATTTTTAAAGTCATCAACTTAAAAGTTATTTATTATTTATATTCTCAATGTTTGATCAAAATCTTATCTAAAACGACTTTCTTTACAGGTCTAGAGTACACGTCTATGTAATATGTTGTGCCAGTACATCTATGAGTACATGTAGATTTTGGATTGCTCTTTTGAGTTAGTTTGCCCCCATGTTTACATTTACTAAAATAATGTTGCCACTTTGGAAGATTTATAAGGCTTAAAAATAGGGCAGGGCACAATCGTCATTCTTAGCTGAAGATTTATGAAGGCTAATCTACCTTTTTTTTTTATAAAAAAAAAGGACTTGGGTAAAGTAGGTTTCACAGCTTGATGCATGGCTTGAAAAGGTCAATGCATAGTTCTTTTTCAGTATATAGTAGGGATACCACCCTTTGCTTGACGTTTTAACCAAAACAATTAAACTTTTATAGTTATACTAGTAGTACTTTTAAAAATATCTGTTTTAGAAACATAAAACAATCATAGAATAAGAATTACCTTTAAACTATCTTCATTATTCTCAATATTCTATTAAAAATACTAAGCTGCACTTTAAATACTAAGATGTCAACAATACTAAGGCCCTGTTTGGAAATGCTTATTAGAGAATCGATTTAATTTTGATCAGGATTTTCTGATAAGCTGTGATATAAAGAATCTGCTATCCAAAACAAGCGAGAGTGTTTGGTAATTATGATTATTTCCCCATAGATTGTCTATCCTGAATGTAAAATGACCTGTATGCCCCTGAGGTTAATAATGACTTGACACCTCATTTGTTCACCGAATACGAGCTAATAAAAAGTTTGTTTATTTGTTGACCAGTTACATGTTAAAATCAACCACAATAATCTTTTAGTTTACTATTTAATAGAAAGATTGTTAGAATATAGTAAGAAATACTCCCTCTCTCCGTTTGAATATGTAACTATGGGAAACATGCCAGCTAAAGTAATTCAAGTTTGATCAAGTTTACAGCAATTAATATTAGTGTTTATATTTTTAAATAAATTTATTATAAAAATATATTTCATAACTAATCTAATGATACCTATTTTGTATCTTGAATATTAGTACTTATTTTTATAAATTTAGTCAAAGTTCAAACGATTGGATTTCTCGAAAAGCGAGAATTGTATGTTCATTTGGACGGATGGAGTAATAGGTAGCAAAGCAGTATGCATGAAAATCGTGCCAGGTACATCTGTGACACAGGAATTTGTATTTGATTCCCCCCCCCCCCCCCCCCCTCCTCTCTTCTGAATGTTTCGAGACCGTTTTCAATACAGCGAACATAATTATCATAGCCATTCTGCTCTAAGAGAGAGGGTTGAGTAGAGGCAACTGATGGAAAAAAAAGCCCCACGGTGGGAGGAACGTGACGGCAGTCTTGCAGTACAAGGAACACGGGATACCGTTGAAAGGCCGATTTATTCTACCGCCGCGGTTAAAAAATCAGTACACAATTAAAGATGTTTGGGTGGGATTTCAATTATTTTCGTCTAGAATCAGATTATACGCGGAAACAAACATGTCCTAAGGGTGCTTTTTGGACCAGTGGAACTATATTTCTGTAATTTAGTGTTGAACAGTTACTTGTTAAAAATCTTTTTGGTTCTCAGAACCATGCTATTGCTAAGCTGTGATTTTTTAGGTTCATAAACTCTACTTAATGCCTTTCGGGGGTTTTTTTTCTAAACCATGATTTTGAATGCATGTGTTTGGAAACTATGAGTTCTATACATTGTTTTTTCATAAAATTATGGCATACATTCATTTTACATGTACACTATGGTTTCCTAAAAACTATGGCATACAAACAAGTCCTTGAACCATCATCATGTATCCCAGGCTGAAACCTATATGTGAAATTTCTCTTGTGCCCCCTGGCCTTTCTGGTGACAAGGACCTTTCTGGTTGAGCTAGCATTCATCAGTTAGGAAAGAGAAGGGGTCATATATAGGAATAATTGGCCTGGTCTTCGTGCGGAAGCATGCATCTATCTTTGGCTCAAGCGATTGGAAATAATTGTATTCATCCATGTTCAACCCCTAGTGCATTTGTGGTCCTTGTCACCTTTACCGGGAAAGGGATGTACTCTTATCTTCATTTTTTTACCCAGGATAAGATGGAGACCGATCTTGCTGCAGTTACCTCCAGTTAAACGGGTGAAATTGCTGCAAACACCTGAATAGAATGATAAAAAAATTGTTACAGTGGGTATACTGGATGCAATAATGTTTTTACTAGCAACAACTCAACCTATGCGGCGATTGTGAGAACATGCTCCCCCCATAGGTCACAGGAAGCACTAACTACAGTACTACACTTTGATGAGAGGTTGCCGTAGCAGTCTAGCAGAGGAATCTCTTCAATCCTCCCATAGAGGAACATGCACCGGACAACGTCATAGCTTGTGCCCTGCTGGCCATAAACTATGAAGTATCAGCCGGCTGGTGAAGAGCAAACATGTGGTCATACTCTACAAACATCACAACCTCAGCTTATTAGGGGGATAGTCACTTTTACCGATGCCAGAACCGGTTTTAACATTTGTTTAGTCATGATGAACAGTGGTACGCAACCCATGTTTCCTGAAACCTACAGTTGAAGGAGATCTTTTCTGGTTGTGTGGTTTAGGCTAACGATGTACATGAAAACAACGGCAAAAGATCTATCAAAGTGAAACCAACACGACACTTGAAATTGACCGTAGCTACCTGGCCAGAATAAAACTTGCCTTCAGTACCTATTCATGCAAGAACAGCAGCGGAGAGGTTAGGAACAGCCGAATCCTCCGTCATTTTCAGAACCACAAGAAGCAACAAGAGATTTCAAATCCGAGCTGCCGATATAGACCACAGCATTTTCAGTTAAACCATACCATCTTTCGCCTTATGATTGGTGGCCTTTCCCTTTAGGTGAACAGCACATCAACCATTTATCTGGCCAATATATCCCTGTTTCATTAAAATCAGAAAATCAGGTAAAACAAACTCCAATGGATCCTTCCAGATTCACCAGGCCATGATCTTAAAGAAAGGTTCACTATATTCTGAAAAATCAGACCCAAAACAGAGCAAGGCGCAAACTAAGAAAGATTATTTTTACAGAATAACGTACGCTTTTATTTTAAGCTCTTTTTATCACGAACAGAGAACAAAAATTTTCTAGTATGAATCATCATCATTCTCTATTCCCACCTAAGTTATAGTATCATTCATATCCTTTTTATTTCAGGTGTTTTAGTTTATACTACATGCGTAAAATAAGACAAGAGGTGTGCTGTGTCACTGTGTGCATGGTGTGACAGCTCTTACCAGCTACCACAAAATAGTCTAGTGGAGCAGCAATTTTTTTTGTGACTTGGCCAAAATAAGTCAATGTACAGAAGGGACTTGAAACAAAGCTATCAGTTTTGGTTGTCAATGTCAATACTTCAATCCAGAGCGTGACAAATTATCTAGTTACTTTTACCGGTCTCAAGATTTCTAATAATCCCTTAGCGATCCTTTCTATGGAAGACTTATTACAAACACAGAACTACCTAGCCAAGTGCATTACCTTTGATAACATGCAGTATCAATTATCATCAAGCAATATTTCCAAAAGAATATGGCTCAGTAGCAGTTATATATAAGGTAAGTGATACAGATTTTCTTAAAAGCAAACACACAACATGCTAGACCTCTTTTTCTAGAGGAGAGAACGGGCGGCATCAGGACTCTACAGTTCACAGTTCCTTGGTTATCCCATGGTAGACGGCAGTGCCACACACGGAGTTCTAGCAGCTTTGAAGCAAGGCATGCATGTTTTTTGAACATTAACATAATCTCAGAAGATAAAATGAATGATAGAACAAGAGCGTAGTGGCACAATACCTTGAACTTAGAGAGAGCAGCCAGTTTGTGCAGTTTCAGTATCATGGACATGACACAGATTCAAGTGTAAGCACCCATAATTCTTTTCCTTTGAGCTAATGGCACAAATAACAAGTATTTATAATAATGTCTGCTAGGCCCATCAGATAGCATATATTTACCATGTCCCTTACAAAAGAAGAGTCTGAATTGTGGGAAGCTTAGTAGTTATCATTTATGAAGATAAGTTGCACAAAAGGAACTACAAAGTACATACTGAAAGTTATTGGGAAACTATGGGCAGAAGCAGGATTCTTCTAAACAAAACTATGGGCAGAAACAATGGTTGGTGACTTGGTGGACTGTCAATCTAAGACATCTTTAGTAGGCTCATATAAGAGTGAATAAAGGAATTCTATATTTCTGCGGATGTGTTTTGATTCCTTTATTTGACTTTTCCACTAGGACTAAAGGATCTGTGGCACACCATATTATGTCAGCACACATCATTACCGCTGGTGTACAACTAATATAGAAGTCAAATCATTCCCACTAAGAGCATAAAAAAGGAATAAAAGTTAGCTACAATACCAGATGTTAAAGGAAAGTTGAACATTTAAGAAAATATAAGGATGGAGCAACCTGCTAGAGTATCAAGAAGACTTCTCTAATCAAATACAAAAGCATGGATAAAACACAGAAATGGACACTAGGTACACCATTATTTTTAGGCACTACTAATAATTCACAGGAAATAGTAATTTCCTTCCCACCTACAGGGTATAGATTAGGCAACCATGGTTGTCCTTCTCCTTGCGGTCTTGAGACCCAAACCAAGCGCAAAAATAGATTACCCATGATCTCATCTATCTTCCTCCTCCTCTATTTTCTCTCGCGCTCCTTCACATGTATGAGAAGATGGGATGGAGAGGATGAGCTGCTCAATGCCATTGGTGAAAATGAGCATAGGTTATAGAAGATGATAATGCAGATGTTTTTTTGGGGGTTTCTACCTCAGCTTGTAAAAGCAAAAGTTGCTTTCCACGGTCCAGAGTGGAAACAGAAAGGGCCTTAACAAAACTACAAGAGTAGCTTAGCAGATGTGGTCAAATTAAGTTACAGAAGTACCCTTGTTTTCACTGAAGAAGGCGCTAGTTTCACATTAGATCCCCCATTTGATTTGTTATATCTCGGTTTAACTCTTCTTTATGCATCACAATAGGATAAGGGAAGCAGAAACATTAGCTTCCATAGCCGTGCCTCTAGCAGCTACAGGCACACAAAGATTTGACATGATAAAGCAACTTAGGTGCAGTTTATTAACTAGGAAACTCCAGAAAGCAATCAAAAGTGGATCTTGTCAGTTATGCCAGAACCACTAAGCAAAACATGTAAGCTTATTGTCAAATCATAGTCCCCTCAAGAAATTTTTTTTTGTCAAATCATTCCTATTTTCCATTAACAGTCTATATTGTTTCACATTGCTCTTGTATCCGAGTTTCTCAGTCTTGCTCAATTATATAATGCCAAGAAAGACAGGTAGCAATGGCCTCACTAGTACTGATTTTTCTTTTGTTATTATCCTCTAACCCGAGGGCCCTTTTTATCATGATGTGAATGAATTATCAGCTTCACTAACAATACTGGTTTATGTAGTGACAGCTCACTATAATGGGTGGAAAAAGCAGGTCAGCAGACAGAACCCATTTCACCCATATTTTGAGAAAGTTTTATGCTTGGTTGCCTACCATCAAGAAACATAAAAATCATACAAAGATGTGTAGGTGTAAATAAAAGTTAGATTTACAGCCTTACTAGACTGGAAATCTTGAAGGCAGGGTACATATAAATATAATGACTTTTTGTCAATTTCATCTGGTGATCAATGAACAGGAAAATTCAGAAAGTGCACATATATCAATAGAAAATCTCAATGATGTGAAAGCCTTAAAGATGCAGTTGCATATATTATATTGCTTAATAAAACTGAATAGTAATTTTAATTTTTCAAATCACTTACTAGCTACAATACATCTGCAGTTAAGGTCAAAATTTGCAGTACATTTATCATAACAGCCCTAATCTTAAAGAAAGCATAACAGGTGTCACTTAGGTATGATGTTTTGTAAGTTAGAACTTTGCGAAGATACAAGAACACAAGCAGATAAAAGGTAGTGAAGTACTGGAGTTGCCCAAATGGATGAAAGATAATTCCTATGTACCTCTACCTCACATATTGCCAATGCTAACGTCATCTCATCTCTCGCAACTCCTCCTCCTTAAGGTGCTCTCTTCTATTAGCACCACTCTACCTCCAAATAGTCACCGTCTAGCTTCCTCCCAACAGCTATTTACCCAACTGAAGCCACACCACGTTTCTCCTATAGCACCAAAAGTATGTATGTAAATGAAAGCAGTAGTCCTCTTGACTTTTGTTAATCTGAACTACGACATGCCAACTATTACCTACACGTATTCATGATGTGTCTACCCAAAGCAATATACAAGCAACAGATCCTTTGTTTGCTGCTGAAGAAAACAAATGGGGCAACACAGGTTAAAACACATACTTTTTATTTATGCAGATATGGAATTAAGAATGAACTGAACTTGCAGATAAGGTACAGTAAAGTGTTCACTCAATTTGTATCTCAAAACTTGTCCGGGGCAGTTAAGACTGCTTCCGCAGCTCTCAATTAAGAAGAAAGTGCCTTCTCACCCAGCGAGAAACCCACCGAACCCCCGCCCCCATCCAACAATCCAGCAACACCAAGTCACACACAACTTCAGACTGGTTTGGTCAATTGTTTCGACTATCATAGTTGGATGTAGGATTATTCCTATGTGTTAAACAAAGTACAGCATAATAAAGAAGTTGACAGGCTTGGATTGGATGTATGTATACCATGTGCTAACTTCTATAGATGTTACACGTAATAAACAGGAAACCATAAAAAACTAATCACCATTTTTTACAAACCAATAGATATATACTAGAACTTGTGACTGTAGAATAAATGGCAAGTTTTTATAGATTTTGGACGAACTGCTCTCATAACAAAATGAGAACATTGGCAGATGAAAATTGCATATGTACTACTCTAGACAAGCAGCGATAGCAGAAAAATATGATTATTTTTCATAATTTTGCCAAGTAGAGTTTTCCGAAGATCACATATGTACCAAACAGTTTCAAAACGAGTAATGTTTTACAGGAAGGAAGTAATATGAAGCTTACCTTGAATGAACATTGTTGGTATATTATCTACTACTTACCATCTTTGTTCAACCCGCGAAAATCATTAGAGCACAGGTTGTTAAGAAGAACCAAGTCCACAACTATATTTCTATGCAGAAGAAATAAGGAGTATGATGAAAACTAGTGCTCCACGACAATGTTGGGGAGGCCCATACTTCTCATCATGTTTTCAACTCGGTCCAAACTACAAAAGTTCATAGAAGAACACTAGGCAACCAGAAAGAAAAGAAAAGGTCCAGTCTTAGTATAGTTGCTCATTTTCGCAGCGTTCACTTCCAAGCTAGCGCAAGAAACATAACTTCACTACTTCAGATGGGAACAGTAAACTCTAAGTTACCACCAGTAACGGGAATACGATGCAAACTGAAGGAGTTAGCAAATACGCAGGTAGGCAGTTCCGCAGTTGCCTGCTGCCCATCTAAACCAGCGGACACGTACCAGTGGTCCAGTGAAGCATGCCGGGGAGCTCTGCCACGGCAGGCGGGGTCCATATACGGGTACCGGCAACGGCAGCGTGCTGCCTACGTTCCCCGCGCGCGTGGCGCGGGAGAGGCGAGGAGGCGGTCAGGCAGGCGCGAGGAGGCAATCTGTCGAACATGTTGTGGGCGGCATGTTGCTCTCCTCTGGCCGCCACAAGGGCGAGGTCGCTCAGGACGCGCTCCCTCGTGACCAACGTCGCCGCGTCTCCTCCGTCGAGGTCGTCCCCTCCGACGCACCCAACTCATCCCCGCCGACCTCCGCGCCGTGCCCGCCAATGCCCGCTCCGGTCACTCACGCGGGGCGAACGGCTGTGGCGCGCGCGCGGGCAGCCAGGCACCGGGCACACGGAAAAAAATCCCTGGCGGCCCTGGCTTGCGCTTCGGGCTACAGTTTCGTGTACCGTGGCACTGAGCAATTCCCGCTGGGCTGTCTTCTTGATGGGCCTGTGTTCTGGCCTATTTTCTGGTTCCTGATTTGATCCGTGTTCATGTTAGCAAAACAAAGGAGCGAGAGTCGGGGAGGCGGCTCTACCTCAGCAGCCTATGCCAAGGTGGCAAGGTCGACGATCCTTTTTGGAAGAGAATCTGGAATCTAAATTGCCCAAAGAAGATGATCCACCATTATGGAGGATGGGACACAATCACACAACAGCCTAGCTTTGCGCGTAAACCTGTGTAAACTCAGGATGAAGATTGATAAAAGGTGTGTGATGTGTGAAAGATATGATGAGGATGGGGCTCACTTGTTCTTCAAATGTCACGTGTTGTTTAGTTTGCGAAAAAGGTGGTGAAAAGTCACTGTAATACATGGAGAATCTTCTCCAATAAATGTCCAATCATGGTCCAAGTAGACTCAAACGATTCATCTCGTGAAAAACCGGTAAACTGTGTAAACATGTAAACATTTCGTCTACATTTAATGCTCCATGTATGCGTCCAAAATTTCGATGTGACGGGAATCTAAAATTTTTCTGGGAACTAAACAGGGCCTAAGTCAGTGAGACACATTTGGGCAGAGCTGCAGATGGAGGAAATAAGGCGGAAGATGGCCGGTTTTGAATCGGTGAGAGAAGTACTGGAGCACGTCATGAAAATGAAAGTCGACAGGCAAAGAAGGGTGATTACTTTGTTGTACTTGTGGTGGTCTGAAAGATGCAATGTGCGAGAAGGTGGTTAGCGCAGGACAGCGTCCCAGATGGCGTGCTCAATCCAGGCTTATGTTGATGAATGGTCAGGGATAAAAAAGAAAAAGATGAATGAAGCCCAAGCACGAAGTAGACAAACGTGGAGGCCACCCCCAGAGGGTACAGTCAAGATCAATTGCGATGGCTCCTTCTTCTCGAGAGTGGCTGGGCTTACGTGATTAGGGAATGGGATGGAGGAGTAATTGGCGCTGGCTATGGCAAGCTGTAGAATGTGAATGAGGCCTCTGACACCGAGTCCGTTTGGTTGCCTGCAAGGCATTCAGAGGGCAGCAGATATGGGGGCACAGAAGCTGATATTGGAGACGGATGCTTCGATGGTGGTGCAGGCAGTATTCTCCAGAGACTATGATCGCTCGTCAGCTGGTGGCCTGGTGTGGGAGATAAAAGATCTCCTGTCCAGCAATTTTATTTCCTTCGATGTAAAGCACATATCCCGTGCCTGTAATCGAGTAGCTTATAGTCTTGCAGCCCTTGGAGCTCAGTTGGGTTCGGGTGCTGATCCGGTGTTGGACAGTATTCCAAATTGTATCCGTGAACAGATTGCCATCGATATGGCAACAGTTTCTGAGTAATGGAAGAGTTTTCCACATAAAAAAAGAATAGGATTAAAGAAGGGGGGCTAATCTTTTCTTCCTCCTCTCTTCATCCATCTTTCTTCTTTTCTTCACCTATTCTTCTCCCTCATCTTCCCTAAATTTCTATAGATGCACAAGCTTTAGGTAGTAGGGGGGGGGGGGGGGGGGCTAGAGCCCCCCTATTCCCTCTTAGATCCGCCACTGAGTCCAACTATCCGAGTGTCCACTGTACCTACAGTACTTTTAAGGGACTTTATGAATAAATTCAAATTTAGAACTTCAAAAACTGTATGCCAGAAAATTGAGGATAAGTGTTGTCATGCCAATATCTCCTTAGAAGCAAAGCCACCCGTGAGTAGCCAGCGTAGGTCACAGGCGAGGTCATCGACAGACGGGGGCCTGACTGCAATCTCAGGGAGGCGGAGGAGGAAACAGCGACGCGCCACCAACGCTGACGGTCGGCCATGGCGGCGCACCTATGCCGCGAGATGGCCAAGATCGTATCCTCGCCCGGGAAAGGCTGGAGCACCATGGTGGCAACATCGCCCAAGGGTTGCCCAGCGTGTTTTGGTTAGGCACTATGTTGGCACACGGCGTAGGACATCAATGCTTGACATATCCAGATAGCCTCATTGAGGGTCCAGCGTCGACGTCAATGGATTCCAGCTTATCCAGAGTCGTCGTCTCTGGTGTTGTCCGAGGAGAACGACACCAAAACTCCACCGCCCCGTCCCGCCAGAGCTTGTGTGTCTCTGCTTAAACTGCCTCGTGTGCGACCACATCGTCGCTCAGTGTCGCTCCTCTTCCCACTGCCTTCATTGTTGTGACAGAACCACCCTAATCATAGGGCCACGTGCACCATCATCGTCCCTAAGGACCCACGATCAGTCTGCACGAGTTTCCCTTGACCTAGGTGGCCTGCCGGGTCTCCTAAGAAACCCTAATTTCTCTGAGGATCTTCATTGTAAGCCTTACAGTATTACAACAGTTTGCACGATTAATATAAACCAGAGTAAAGAGTGCGGAAGTATTAAAAAATATAAATTTACAAACTTAGATTACATTATCCCAACCAGGGATTCGTAGTGGAGTAGCTACATACAACCAGACACCCTGCCCAAGGGTTTGTATCATATACACACCTCCGTTCATGCAAGATCCGTTGACCGGCACGATCCCACGCAGAACTGTACACTTAATTCAACTGCAACAGGGGTTAACAAACCCTGAGTACTGGGGTACTCCGCAAGACTTACCTGACTAAAGAAAAAGGGAATGAGACTCAGGAATGCAGGCTGAGAGGAGTCAAGGTAAGGCTTTAACAAGAGTCAAAATATTTTGCGGAAAGCAATACTAACCTTGGATCCTACTTTCAATATTTTAACTCCATATCATTTTAATCAATAATCATGGATCTCAGTTCTTTCACATGTATCCTTCAATTCCAATCACTTAGTCATTCTCAAAAAACATCCTAATTCTGAACTTTTCGATGTAGGTGTGAGGATCAAGTCTCCATAACCGAGGAGCAACGACGATTCGAATCGATTAAATACCCAGCTGGGGATCCCTAACCACACTGCATATATAGCACATAAGCTTGTATATACCAACCCCGTCTACCACGGCTTTTCTATCCTTGAACCGGTCCTGCGCCACCCAAGAGCACAGTACCCCTCTCGTCTCCAGGCACGCCGGCCACGAGAGTACACGCTACTCTCACTATCTCTCCACTCCCAGTGCGTGGTTGTCGGTTCAAGCAATAGAGCCACCGGAGATAGGGCTTCCCGTAGTATGTGTCTAGTTGCAAAGTCTCGATCGCAGCAGGCTGACAACGAACGTTCCCTAATTCCTTTTCCGTTGAAAACCATGCATCGGGACTCTAACCCAAATATACTGGTGATCACCCGGTTTTCACATCCCTTTTCCACTGGCGACGATAAGTTGGGACTCTAACCCAAACATATGACCACCAAACGAAAAACCCATTGCCGTCGGTGACGATGGACTGATCAGATGCACGGCCACCGAACGAGAACATTACCAATTCCCTTTTTCATGAATTAATCAATAACATATATCACAATAGCTCAAAAATAGCATTTGTACAAATCTAAATTATTCAAGCAAGGCTAAACATTTTTCAAACATTTTATTTTAAAATGGTTTCCAGATATTTCAGTGGTCAAGGTTGGTAATGCATTGTTAACAGATACTAACGCTATCAAAACAATGTAGCCAAATCTATCCTCTAGCAATGGTAACAATACTTTTCAACGCAATTACGGGGGTTGTCAATCCCTATGCTCAAAGTATGTGGTTGTTGACACTTCTAACGTAGGTACTAGGAATAAAGGAATTTCTAGCAACGGCGCCAAAAATGCTATGGGTGGCTCTAAAGGATAGGTGATGGGATTCTGCAAGCGTATAGAACTATCGTGTAGCACTTTACCTAAGAGTACCAGGTGTTGAATTTATATTTTCCCAATGGAAAGTGGAATTTTGTGATTCCAAGGATATGATAGTCAAGGATCTAGATATGGATAAATTGGGTAATAACCTTAGTAAGGATAAATCAATGAAGTATAACTAAGGTGGAAACACGCAAGAGGTAGCTCTAAAGTTTTGGGGGATAACTCTATCTCAGTAAAAGATCAAATGATTGTTATACCAAAGAGACTTCTATACTTGGGACACGCAAAGTCCAAAACTCGCCGGGGTTCGACTGATTAGGCACCGTACGTCCCGAAGTCCTATGCTTATACCGGATACTAGGCCAAACGTGGTGGAATACATAGGATCCTAGGGCTGTCACCACCTAGCACCTACCACTACTATCCGTGGGCCTAGCGGCACTCAAGGGTAAGCTATAGTCTAAGCATCTCGCTTAATCTATAAAACTTACTACTCTAACTCTGGCCAAGGAATTATAGCACTCTAACCAAGCAATGAGCAAGTATAGAGCTACTTAAAGTAAAATAATAGGTAAATGAAGAAGGGAATCTTTATTACCGATAAGAGTGAAGAACACCGCAGAGGAGGTCATCGACAAGCCCGGCTCCACCACAGACTTCTTTCTTCTCCCGACTTCTCTCCAACAATCTACTCTCTAGTGTTTCTAGGTGTTCCCTAGCTGTGGTTCAACTTACAAGTGAGGATCCTACCCCTATTTATAATGTAGGAGTGCACCAGGGGTACTTGTAGGCGTGCTGGAAGGCGGTGGCGCGAAGGAGGGGGCGAGCGTCCCCTAGGGGGGCGGGCGCCCGGTTGGATGCACCGTCTTGCATCCAACGGCCGTCCTTGCTCCCCTATGGCGGTTGCATGGTCGGTTTGTGCCTTGAAAAGGCGGTTTGCAACCCCTGAGAGGATGACATGTGGGCCCTTCAATCCATGGCACTTCACTTGATCACCGTTGGATGAAAACCGACTTCAATTGATGGTGTAGATGACTCCTGGACACCTTCCCTTAGATTGTGGACGTGGAACTCAACTTTGACAGGGCCCGTTGATAGGGCCACCGGATCCCCGTGCCTTGTATCTGAGCCGTTGATGATGTTTTAACGTGCCACAGACCATTTGGGAGGTAGGCACACGGATTAGTGAGGTGGTAAGTGCCATTTGGCACTTTGGACAGGGCGGGCGCCCTATTGGCAGGGCGGGCGCCCCCCTCTGGCTCCCATGTGGCAGCTGAGGTGTTGAGGTGTCTTGCCATACTTTGGTTTTCCTTGATTTCACCAATTTTCCTGCATACACAACATTTCTCCAAGGACATGTGGAACTAGGTAAGTTTCAAGGTGGGTTCTTTGTATTTCATATGGTTTTACCTTGATTATGGGTGAAATATTGACGGTAAAACAGGGTGTTAGCGACCATCAACAAACTCCCCCAAGCTAACCTTTTGCTTGTCCTCAAGCAAAGACATGATTTTAACATGGCAATATTGGATCAAGAATTTCTTTAATGTAACAATTCACAAAGATCTTGCATACAAACCAACACTATTCTAGTATTGAGCATGATTCAAAAATTCATCTTATGTCTTAACTATATGGGGCTTATAGCTTTTTCACCATGGGTTATGCAAAAACAAGATAGCATAGATAAGTAGTTACTTCATCCCTTACTTTGGTAGAGTGAGACCATTTACTAGAGTTTTTATTCTTTTGAAAAAGAAAATCTTGCTTTGGTTCCTTTAAATGGCACTCTCAACCACTCCTTAGTGTGATGGACCTCACAAAAACTCAAAAAGAGCTTTTCATGTCTATCCTAAGCTTATGTGGGGTTTATAGGATTGGGGCAAAGCATACTTGAAACGAATATATTGTAAGATTAGACTCTTAGATCACAAGGGAGCAACAAGTCATAAAACATGATCAAGAAGTGCAAGTGTAAATTATTTGGTAAGCTCCTTGAAACTTATTCCTTTGCCTTAGACAGGGGAGAGTAAAGTTACTGAATACATAGTTTTTTTAATGAAGAAGGGATATGGGCACCTGCCCATGGGACATTTGTCCTCTTTTGTTTTCCTTGAGCACTTGCTCTTTTTCTCTTTTTTTTTTCAGTAACCTATACTCCCCATCTATCAAAAGGATAAAAGTTTATTGTGGTTGGTTATCTCATTTGGTGTGTGGAGCATAGATGCATACTTCCAGTGTAGAAGTAATACATAAGCGGCATGTGTACGTGATCCTGATTAAAGAATATGACTAGTTTCTCTATCTAGATCAAATAAGGTCTAAGCAAGCTCAAAGCAGACAAGGGCTCTTCTTTTGGTGGTTTTAGTTGGTTGTGGATGTATGGCTTGATGGTAGGTATTTAACTCCATAAAGGAACCATGAGCAGGAATTTGAATTTTATAAATCAAAATCTCTAGTTGGTTCTCACTCATTCCTTAGATCAGGTAAAAGTTCTACTTATACCAATTTTAATCTTGCAAGAGCATAACTTAGCTTATTAGCATGTGCAACCCACAATAGTGTTTGACTTAAGACAGATTTCAAATATCACACTCAAAACTTTCATAGCAAGGATTGTATAACAAGATTTTGCAAATCATCATTGAGCAATTGTTCATAATTTCCAACAAAGACATAGCATATTCTTTTTCTTCATCTTATCATTATTTTCATTTATTTATTGTTATGCAAGAACATTATAGTAATTAAGAAAAAAGAGCTGGGGTTAGGAACCATACCTTGGCGAGGATGACGGCTCCCCCAAGCTAGCTTCTTCTCCAGGATCGGATTCTCCTCTTAGTCGGGTTGTTTTCTCTTTTGCATCTTATTATGATCACTAGGCTTTGCTTTTTATTCTACTTTCATTTATTACTACTATGATAAACCAAATCTCTATTTTATATTATTATTATTATTATTATTATTATTATTATTATTATTTAAATGTCTCTTTTATCATGGTTTTAAATGCAGGGCATAAATTTAAACACACTTCTAACATTTAATTGATTTAATGCATAAAGAAGGAAAATATGCTAATGTAATAATTAAAGAGAGAGATAGAATACTTACTTCTATAGCTGTCCTTCCTCGGAAGGAGGTTCTTCCTTGATTGATGTATTCTTCTCATCTTGTCCTTCTTTGACGATAGCGGGGTCCAGTGTAGAGGCTGTAGATGATGGTTCCCTCTTAACCGCATCTCTGTCTTTTTTGTTTCTCCAGATTCTTGGTTTTCTTCTCCTCATGGATCGACTCTTATTTTCCTGCATGTTAGTTGCATGGTGCGGTGCACAAGAGAAAACAAATCTTTCTTTCTTCCCATTTATATAGAAATCCATGCTACCACTAGCAACAAATATGCATGCATTCATAGTATTCAAGAATGGTCGGCCCAGAATGAGGGGTAAGTTGTCCCTATTACCCATGTCTAAAATCATGAAATCGGCAGGCACAAAGTTATTTCTTACTTTTACCAGAACATCACAAAGTACTCTTTCTATGTAGCAAGTTGTTTGATCAGCTAATTGCACATATGCAGAAGTTGGTACTAGTTCAGTGTAAAATAACTTTTCATAATGTTCTTTAGACATAATGTTAATGTTAGATCCTAAATCACATATAGCATTATGGAACTTTTGAGATTGAATAGAACAAGATATGACAGGGGTTCCAGGATCTCCCTTTTTAGTTGGAAAATTTCATCCATCTAGTTCATAGTTATGATAACTAATAGTAACAAGATTAACAGATTCTATGGTTGTTTCAGGCTTTCCTGGTATTCTATCTTTTTTAAAAGATGAAATTGTAGCAGCAAGTTGTACTAATTGGGTTTCAAGCATCTTATTGAAACTAAGTTGATTCTTAATTGCAGAAGAGAAATCATCCAATTTAGCATTTATGCTATCTAGCATCCTATCATTAGCATGGAGCTTTTTTGTTTATACTATCAGTCTTTCTACTTTGACCATACACAAGATCTTTAAGAGAAGGGTAGTTATTACGTAGTGTTACCTTGAGAATTGGAGCGCTGAGTCCATCCTTGATTTGAAGAACGAAAACTGTTATCGTTGCTGATGAAGTTGAGGTCTTCATGTGTCTCAGGACAATGGAGTCCAGAATGGCCAACCTTCTCCACAGACTTCACACGTCATGTGAGTCTTCATGGCTTGCACGGTCTCAGGTGTACGCACCCTCTCGCAATTTTCTAGCCTTTTGGCCAGTAGGTCCACTTTAACTGCAATCATGTCAGCTTCTTTTAACGAATGCATACCTCGCTTGCGCGGTTGCAGACGTTCCTTGTTCCATCCTTAATTGGACACCATCTTCTCGATCAAAGCCTTAGCACCTAAAACTTTAAGAGAAAAGAATGCTCCATCGGCAGCGGCATCTAGATGGCTTCTATCAAGAGGGGTTAATCCATGGTAGAAGTTTTGGATCAAAAGCCAATCCTCCATACCATGGTGTGGACAGGCAGTGACATACTCTTGCATTCGTTCCCAAGCCTCGGGAATCGATTCATCGACTTATTGTTGGAAACTAGAGATCTTATTGCGAAGAGCATTGGTCTTGCCTAGAGGAAAGAATTTCACTAGGAAAGAGTTGTAACACTTTTCCCATGTGTCCACATCATTTCGGTTCGTATAGAACCATTGCTTGGCTTTTTCTAACAAGGAGAAAGGAAAGAGTCGCAAAAGAATTGCGTCTGGGGTTACTCCCTTAATGGTAAAGGCGATGCATATCTCCACGAAGTGTTGGAGGTGTGCATTAGCATCCTCGTGAGCTTTGCCACAAAATGGGCTAGCTTGAACCATTGTGATTAATGCGGGCTTTAACTCGAACTGAGTATTCGCCTCGATGACACCAGGGCCTGTTGCTATATTAGCAGCCGAAGGTACAGAAAATTCACGGATGGTCCTTTCAGCCATATTCGTGATTCTAAGGATAACTATCTAGACTTGACTCTATCAGAGGAATTCAACAGTTGCCTTCCCCGGCAACGGCGCCAAAAATGCTTGTTGACAGATACTAACACTATCAAAAGAATATAGCCAAATCTATCCTCTAACAATGGTAACAATACCAGAGAAAATCCACTTGACTGTGTTGCAGGTGAATCACTTCTTCCGAAATACCAGAGAAAATCCAGTTGACTTCTCCTGATAAATAATCCTTCCGTCGGGGATCAATCAAACAATTCTCCCGAAAGCCCGATCATTGCACATAATAATAATACAATGTTTTGCATGATGAGATATATGCCATGATGCAAGGGATACACTAAATTGTGAGTTAACAAAAATAAACTTAACCCAAAAAGTTGAGTACAACTTTTCTTCATGATAAAGTTGGAAGCCAACGAAACTATCTTAGCGACCATCAACTTAAGGTTTCATTTTAACGGTTGTTGAATGCCGGATTAATCGACTTACACTACTATTAAGCAAGTTAATTATGATTTCAAACAATGACTACAGACGGCAAGGATCATTTAAGTTAATGACCCGAGGTCACACACACAATCCACCAGTCACCCAAAACCTAAGCCATTAGGTTTTCCAATTTACTTCTTTTAATCAATTTATCACTTAGCATTTTATTTTAGCATTTATTTACTACATAAAACAATTCATTTTATACTTGCAAAGTAAATGATCAACAACTTTGGAACGACAGGGTTCATATGTTCTAATGTATTTAATCAAATTTTAACATATTAATCAAACCATTAAAATTCAATTCTAACAACCTCTTCTTAATTATTCAATTAATGAAGCCTAAAATAATAATTAAACTAACTATTTCCTAATTGAGCCCAAACTTTTTATACAGATAGTACTTAGCCTAAAATAGTACCAAAACAAATTTCATAATTTTTGGATAAATATTATGGCCTATAAAAATCCTACTAGAAGGGACATTTAATAATTAAAACACAGAATTTTACAACCCACAGAATATACTCAAAATACTTATTTAATATTTTCCGAAGTACATAATATCAAAGATAAGTCACACAAAATTTTTCATAATTTTTGGAGCACCAAATATATTCTAACATAATTAACAAAGTGCTGCACTTATTCAATATTTCAGAAAATGAAGAAAATTCATTTTTGCAAACTGGTCACTGGCACTTGACCGGCCCAGCGCCTCCACAGCCCTCTCACAACACGGGCTACGCCATTGGGCTGGCCCACTATAGGCGAACACGACCTAGTCGGCCTCTCCTCCTCCTTCCTCCTCCCGCCATGCTCAGACACGGGCAAAGCACGCGCCGACGCGCGTGCGTGGCGGCTCGTCGACGGTGGCCACACCGGCGAGCCAACGACCCCCTCCAGACGCTAACCTACACCTCCTGCACGGATCTGGAGCCCCAGCCCCAACCAGAATGCTCGAGAGCGAGCCGCAGAGCGGCTATGGCGTCCCTGACCGCGGCGCACGGTGGCGCAGCCACGTTCTGGCGGTGACAGACCTCAACGGACCTAAACGGCTACGCAAAAAGCATCACGGAGATCACCACACTTCGATGCGCGAACAGGCTGGGGTGGATAGCAGTCGGAAACTCACTGTCGACGTTGGTGGCGGACACGGTTGCGTGCTCCGGTGACTCCGTGGCCGTTCCGGTGTCACCTAAGCACAAACAAGGAAACCATCTAGACCAAGAGCTTCACAAGACTAAGGTGAACTCTAAACGACGAGTATAAATAGTGGCACCTATTAGTCTGAGCCGTTCCCGAAGAGGATGTCCTCGGCGGCGTTCGGTCGGAGCCGAGGAAGAAGACGGCGTCCCACAGAGGGACTCCGGTGACGAGAAAATGCAAAGGTGGGCTCAATCGACATGAAAGAACGTGGCCTTTCTAGGAAGGAGATGGAGCAGGCGATGGTGGAGCGGCGGCGGTGAATTTCGCCGGCGCCCGTGGAGCTGAAACGGCAGCGGCAATGGAGGAAAGAGAGCAGCGGCGATTGGCTCAAGCTTATATAGGCAGAGGAGGTTTGCGCGACGTGCAGGGGACCCCCACGGGCCCGGCGTCGACGGCGATAGGACGTTGGCCAGCCCCGGACGGCGTCGGTGTCCGGCACGCGCACGCGCGCCTGCACGCGTACGGCACAGGACCGGACCCCCCCTTAAATTACTGTAGCAGCACTTATTCCCTTTTGACTTTTGCAAAATTACTTTCAAATTCATGTAGAAACTTGAAAAATCATCAATGTAAAAGTTGTAGTACACTTAATTCTAAATAAGTTTGCTTTTTGAGCCATACTCAAATTTTGAATATTTTTTGAAATTATGAAAAAGGGGGTAAAACTACATTTTGAATCTCACTTTTAATTCAGTTAAATTCTCCAGATTTTCTCAACACTTGAAAATCTTCAAATATAAAATTTGTCCTATTTGTCAATCTCTACAACTTTCATTAAAGGATTTTTGTTAGATTCTTCATAGTTTTTGAAATAGTATTTCAAATTTATATTCTAAAACACTCATTAGGGTTTAATTTGAAATCTCAATGCATAAGTTCAAAATCCCTAAATATAAAAGTTGTTTCACTTGAAAAGCCTTACAACTTTTATTAAAAGAGTTTACCCAAATTTTTGATAGTTTTTGAAAGGGCATTTTAAATTTGAATAAACAAACACTAATTGGGGTTTAATTTAAATTTCCACTGGCAAACTTCAAAATCTCCAAAAATAAAAGTTGTCACATTTTAAAAGATCTATAATTTTTATTAAATTACTTTCATCAGATTCCTTTTAGTTTTTGAAATTGAATTTCAACTCTAAACTTTAAAGTATAGATTAAGGTTTTATTTGAAATTATTTTTAATAACTTTAGAATTGCCCAAAATAGAAGTTGCTCAACTTGTAAAAATTTACAACTTTTGTTTAAGTCGCAACACCTAATTCCTTTTAGTTTTTAAATTAGGGTTTTCGGGTCCGACGTAGGCTTTATAAATAATTTTCTTTTTATTTTCTAATTGGATTTAGGTAATTATACACCAATACCAACATTTATATAATAAAACACTCTAAATCACCTAAGCACAACCGCATGTGGAAATAAAAATTATTTTAGTGATGCACAGTAATAATGAGTTTACGCGAGATGATTTGCACGCAATCATGATGACATGACAGGTTTTAGTTACCGTAACACCAGGGGTGTTACATCCTTCCCCCCTTAAAATAAATCTTGTCTTGAGATTTAAGATGCGGCTAAAGCCTTAATTTTAGTAATGGAAAAGAAAATGTGTCAAGTAAACATTTTTTAAACTTGACTATAGAGCAAGTAAGAGTTTTATATTTTGTAAAACTTGAAAGGGATAAATTATTTTTAAATGGTAGCAAGGAACATAGGAAAGTTTTTAGATGAGAAATTCTCTGATTTCTCGGGTAGCTTCTTCTCCTGAAGACTGATTACAAAGTACTTGTGTATCATCCTGTTGAAGTCCTTTGAGTAACACGATCTCTTTTTGGTTTATGACTCACACTGAATATTCAGAGTGTGTCAGATCTAGTTCAATTCAACTCCTACCAAGTCAATAACTCGATTTGGCAATTGAAGGCACTTCTTAAGTGGTGATACATGAAATACATACTGCGCAGCTGACAAGTGTTCAGACACTTGGGTTGATAAACTACTAGTCCACACTTCTCTTCCTATCTCTTAATAATGAAGATTCTTATTTGACCTAAGCAGTTGTCTCTCAACACGAAAAGTTTTGACCTATGCATCTTCAAAATAAACCTTTACGTGTAATATCTTTTGAAGGTGGGTTTCAAGGAGAGTGAGAGCACCTTAATGGTGAGCTATAATGATTCAGGAGCACCGACTATGATACCAGTATGTACCCTGGCAAGATCTTATGTGACTGTAGTCCACAGAAGATTCCAGGTTTTGACATAGCACCATAGTCACGGGTCGAGATACCATCATAGAACACAATTAAAGTAACCTCAATAAAAAGAGAGAAAGTATATCGATTGTGGCTATGATGTAAAATGACCACAGATCTTGATACGAGCATATACCCTTTATAATCTCATGTGATTGTGTTACAGGAGATCCCAAGTTGCTATATTGTATCGCAGCCGTAGATCATGTTACATCGTAGCGAGATGGATTTATTTCCACATAAAGTGCAAACAAAGAAATTTTATTAATTGTGAAGCTACAGTATGTCACAACCCTAAATCTCGATACCTGCGCGTGCCTAGTAGAATCTCTGTGCGGCCATGACACGCCAGGAACCCTAGGTTTCGACTCGACACCGTGGTCACAGGTCATGGCACCACTATAGGCACAACCATAACGATTTTGGAATAACATGTTGAATTTGAGTGAGCGGTACGTGTCGGATCGAGGCATGACACATATGGAGATAAAAAGTCATGGTCTAGTGTTAGGTTTTCGTACTGAGTTTGTGGGCGAATTTAAGTGCATCCTAAAGTTTCCGTAGAAGTGAATTTTTAAATAAATCTCAATGCATTTATAAATAACCAGAAATCCATAAAACAACAGGGAATCCTCAGCGAATCGCAGATACCATTTCCAAGTGATTGGATCTTAGGTATCATTTCCAAATCAGTTC
Organism: Eremochloa ophiuroides; assembly: GCA_038502445.1. NCBI lineage: Eukaryota > Viridiplantae > Streptophyta > Magnoliopsida > Poales > Poaceae > Eremochloa > Eremochloa ophiuroides. Next base: position 83,810,034 of record JAHLJS010000002.1, read on the forward strand.
CCATTATTTTATCAGATGAGATTAAGAGGATTGCAAGGACAAACAATTTTGAGAATTCAGAGAGATCAGATGTGAATTCTCAAAATAGGTTTTAATATAGTTATAAATAGCAAAAGAATTTTGAAATTCATGAAGAAATATGGATATGAATTTTGTGAAAGGTATTTGAAAGAGAGTGAAAGCACATTAATTGCAGGCTAGGATCATGACCATCAACCCTGATAGCAGCGAGCGTCCGGCAGTATTTTCCCTTGGTTGCGATCCATAGGAGACCCCAGATTTTGACGCTGTGTCATGGTCTTGGAGTATGATATCACATAGACTACAATTACAATAGCTTTCCACCAACACATGTTGATTGGCGGTTTCAAGGAAATAGCATGTGTCTTGAAAGGAGAAAATCAAGGCTGACACATACGTAGATTTAGATAGTCAAAGATTTATCGAGTTTTTGTGTTGAGTTGAGTGCATCCAGAAGTTTTCCCCGAGGACTGGGAAACTTTTGGAGCGAAGTTTAACGAGGATTGGTAAAAACTTAATCTATGGAAAAAATTTTATCACCTTTTGAACATACCCACCACTCATAAACTTAAGTAGAAAACCTTTTTGCAAACGATAAAGGATTGTACACGGTTTTCATACTAGTTAACATTGACTATCAGCTTAGGTCGCAATGTTCCAACTTAACGAACTACCATTACACCAGTTTCCTACTGACCCTGGGTTTGCTATATTACAAAAGACACTTAACCCTAGGTTGGACCTGATCTGACACTGGGTATAAGAAAACTATCTATCTTCATAAGCTAATCGACCTGACCACTCATTACTTCGGACTCTGAGTCATTCGCTGTTTCCTCTAATTCTTCATCTGCATTCTCTGCTGAACCAGACTCTTCTTGATTGCCAGCTTCTGCAAACCCCATTTTCCGGCATTGGATCATTCATGGCGTGGAGCATTTGCACTTCTCGTTGCAGATCGGTGATATTCTGATGGGCTGCCTGGAGTTGTTACTGATAGGTGTTATGCCGCCCCCAAAACATCGCATCCTGATGCTGCAAATATCCAACGGTCTCTCTAAGACCTTCCCTTGCCATTACGGCATAAGAATGAGCTTCTTCACGCTGCTGGATGAGAAGTCCTGTCTGAAGATGAAGACTATCCACTAGACTCTCCAGCTCTTCTATGCGGTGCTGGTCTACTTGTCGCTGTGCTTCGAGTGCTTCTATCTGGACATCCAGACCGATCCTTTCAACGTTGCCGCTCTGAGCAGCCTCTTGCCACTTTAGGGCTTTCTTATTGGCCTTCTTCTTCTTTAGTTCTGTACTCTTGAGTGCTTCATAGTATTCCGAGTAAAGTTCCTGCCACTCCTCGCGTCCTCGCTCACGGGTTAGATGAAAGTTAAGGACGGCTAGCATAGCTCGAGTAGTGGCTACCAATATGGGATCCTGTTGATCAGAATTTTCTTCCAGTTGCTTGGCTTGTTGTTGAAGACCGTCCTAGTTTTCTGGTGAATCAGACGGAAACATTCTCAGAGTTTAGACTCTGGCCTCTTTCTGACATCTAAAGCAGATCTTTCTCAGGACTTCCAACGCTGTTGCCTGAGCTCCTTCCCAAGGACTCATTCCTTCAGCCGTTGCTTCCCAAGCTGGCCAAAATGGAGTAGTGGTACAAGCTGAGATTTGAAGGGACACTTCGCACCACGGTCAACCAAGGAGAACAGTGCGGGACCAACGATACTTTGGTGATTCCGAGTAGCCTACTTCCTGCAGTAGCTGCCACAACACTATAGGGGTTCCGAACATAGCTAGACACTCATCAATCCCAGTAGCAGGGTCTTGTGGATCCATCTGTTCAGAAGAAAGGTGGGATTTATATTTTAACCAAAATATATTTTGAAATAAGTTTTACTTAGGAAAGTAGAGATATACTCCATAATGGGGGATTATTAATAGTTGTAATGTCATGATGCATGAGCGTTCCAACGCAAATCAGAATACTCTGATATATACGTGTCATACTGGGTAAATTAGTTAGTAAAGTAACATGTACTCAATGTTTTGCAATATAGGGCATACCTAAAGTGCTAGTCCACTACCACGTTCAAAACCAAGCTACAGATCTATAGAAATAATCAAGAAAAGACCATATAGAATGAATGAGGAACGTTCAGAAGCAACTCAGACCAAATTACCTCATTAATTTTATTCGTTCCAAATCATTTTAAAGTTTTCGTAAAGTAATACTGCAAGTACTTTACAATAAAATGCTCCGATACCACTTGTGACAGAACCGCATGAATCATAGGGCCACGTGCACCGTCATCGTCCCTAAGGACCCACGATCAGTCTGCACGAGTTCCCCTTGACCTAGGTGGCCTGCCGGGTCTCCTAGGAAACCCTAATTTCCCCGAGGATCTTCATTGTAAGCCTTACAGTATTACAACAGTTTGCACGATTAATATAAACCAGAGTAAAGAGTGCGGAAGTATTACAAAAATATAAATTTACAAACTTAGATTACATTATCCCAACCAGGGATTCTAGTGGAGTAGCTGTATACAACCAGACACCCTGCCCAAGCGTTTGTATCATATACACACCTCTGTCCATGCACGATCTGTTGACCTGGCACGATCCCACACAGAACTGTACACTTAATTCACCTGCAACAGGGGTTAACAAACCCTGAGTACCGGGGTATTCCGCAAGACTTACCCAACTAAAGAAAAAGGGAATAAAACTCAGGAACGCAGACTCAGGGGAGTCAAGGTAAGGCTTTAACAAGAGTCAAAGTATTTTGCGGAAAGCAATACTAACCTTGGATCCTACTTTTAATATTTTAACTCCATATCATTTTAATCGATAATCATGGATCTCAGTTCTTTCACATGTATCCTTCAATTCCAATCACTTAGCCATTCTCAAAAACATCCTAGTTCCGAACCACTTTCCGATATAGGTGTGAGGATCAAGTCTCCATAACCGAGGAGCAATGACGATTCGAATCGATTAAATACCCAGCTGGGGATCCCTAACCACACTGCATATGTAGCACCTAAACTTGCATATACCAACCCTGTCTACCATGGCTTTTCCATCCTTGAACCGGTCCTGCACCACCCGAGAGCACAGTACCCCTCTCGTCTCCAGGCACACCGGCCACGAGGGTACACGCTACTCTCGCCATCTCTCCACTCCCAGTGTGTGGTTGTCGGTTCAAGCAATAGAGCCACCGGAGATAGGGCTTCCCGTAGTATGTGGCTAGTTGCAAAGTCTCAATTGCAGCAGGCCGACAAAGAACTGTCCCTAATTTCTTTTCCATTAGAAACCATGCATTGAGACTCTAACCCAAATACACTGATGACCACCCGGTTTTCACCTTCCTTTTCCGCCGGCGACGATAAGTTGGGACTCTAACCCAAACATGTGACCACCAAACGGAAAATCCATTCTCGTCAGTGACGATGGACTGATCAGGTGCACGGCCACCGAACGAGAACATTACCAATTCTCTTTTTCATGAATTAATCAATAACATATATCACAATAGCTCAAAAATAGCATTTGTGCAAATCTAAATTATTCAAGTAGGGCTAAGCATTTTTCAAACATTTTATTTTAAAATAGTTTCTAGATATTTCAGTGGTCAAGGTTGGTAATGCATCAATTGGGTTATCAATCAACTCCTATAAACCTAATGCAGCAGATTAACTCAAGTTATAAATTTTATAAAACACAAGGAGGGGGCTGAGTGCACCGGGGCTTGCCTGTGTTGCAGGTGAATCACTTCTTCCGAAATACCAGGGAAAATCCACTTGATTTATCCTGATGAATAATCCTTCCGTCGGGATCAATCAAACAATTCTCCCAAAAGGCCGATCACTACACGTAATAATAATACAATGCTTTGCATGATAAGATATATGCCATGATGTAGGAGATACACTAAATTGTGAATTAACAAAAATAAACTTAACCGAGAAAGTTGAGTACAACTTTTCTTCATGATAAAGTTGCAAGCCAACGAAATTATCTTAGCGACCATTAACTTAAGGTTCTATTTTAACGGTTGTCGAATGCCGGATTAATCGACTTACACTACTATTAAGTAAGTTAATTATGATTTCAAACAATGACTACGGACGGCAAGGATCATTTAAGTTAATGACCCGAGGTCACACACATAATCCACGAGTCACCCAAAACCTAAGCCATTAGGTTTTCCGATTTATTTCTTTTAATCAATTTATCACTTAGCATTTCGTTTTAGCATTTATTTACTATATAAAACAATTCATTTTATACTTGCAAAGTAAACAATCAACAACTTTGGAACAACAGGGTTCATGTGTTCTAATGTATTTAATCAAATTTTAACATATTAATCAAACCATTAAAATTCAATTCTAACAACCTCTTCTTAATTATTCAATTAATGAAGCCTAAAATAATAATTAAACTAACTATTTCCAATTAAGCACAAACTTTTTATATAGATAGTACTTAGCCTAAAATAGTACCAAAATAAATTTCATAATTTTTGGAGAAATATTATGGCCTATAAAAATCCTAGAAGGGACATTTAATAATTAAAACACAGATTTTTACAACCCACAGAATATACTCAAAATACTTATTTAATATTTTTCCCAAGTACAAAATATCACAGATAAGTCACATAAAATTTTTCATAATTTTTGGACCAACAAATATATTCTAACATAATTAACAAAGTGCTGCACTTATTCAATATTTCAGAAAATGAAGAAAATTCATTTTTGCAAACTGGTCACTGGCACTTGACCGGCCCACACGGCTTGGCACGGCCCAGCGCCTCCACAGCTCTCTCACAACATGGGCTACGCCACTGGGCTGGCCCACTATGGGCGAACACGGGCCAGTCGGCCTCTCCTCCTCCTTCCTCCTCCCGCCATGCTCAGACACGGGCAAAGCACGCGCCGACGCGCGTGCGTGGCGGCTTGTCGACGGTGGCCACACCGGCGAGCCAATGACCCCCTCCCAGACGCTGACCTACACCTCCTGCACGGATCTGGAGCCCCAGCCCCAACCAGAATGCTCGAGCGCGAGCCGCAGAGCGGCTATGGCGGCCCTGACCGCGGCGCACGGTGGCGCAGCCATGTTCCAGTGGTGACAGACCTCAACGGACCTAACCGGATACGCAAAAAGCATCACGGAGCTCACCACACTTCGATGCGCGAACAGGTTGGGGTGGATAGCAGTCGGAAGCTCACTGTCGACGTTGGTGGCGGACGCGGTTGCGTGCTCCGGTGACTCCGTGGCCGTTCCGGTGTCACCTAAGCACAAACAAGGAAACCATCTAGACCAAGAGCTTCACGAGACTAAGGTGAACTCTAAACGATGAGTATAAACAGTGGCACCTATTAGTCCGAGCCATTCCCGAAGAGAATGTCCTCGGCGTCGTTCGGTCGGAGCCGAGGAAGAAGACGGCGTCGCACAGAGTGACTCCGGTGATGAGAAGATGCAAAGGTGGGCTTAATCGACATGAAAGAACGTGGCCTTTCTAGGAACGAGATGGAGCAGGCGATGGTGGAGCGGTAGCGGTGAATTTCGCCGGCGCCCGTGGAGCTCAAACGGCGGCGGCAATGGAGGAAAGAGAGCAGTGGCGACCGGCTCAAGCTTATATATGTAGAAGAGGATCGCGCGACGTGCAGGGGATCCCAACGGGCCAGGCGTCGACGGCGACAGGACGTTGGCCGGCCCCAGACGGCGTTGGCATCCGGCGCGCGCACGCGCGCCTGCACGCGTGCGGCATAGGACCGGACCCCCCCTAAATTACTGTGGCAGCACCTATTCCCTTTTGACTTTTGCTAAATTACTTTCAAATTCGTGTAGAAAGTTGAAAATTCATCAATGTAAAAGTTGTAGTACACTTAATTCTGAACAAGTTTGATTATTGAGCCATACTCAAATTTTGAATATTTTTTGAAATTGTGAAAAGGGGGTAAAACTACATTTTGAATCTCACTTTTAATTCAGTTAAATTCTCCAGATTTTCTCAACACTTGAAAATCTTCAAATATAAAATTTGTCCTATTTGTCAATCTCTACAACTTTCATTAAAGGATTTTTGTTAGATTCTTCATAGTTTTTGAAATAGTATTTCAAATTTAAATTCTAAAACACTCATTAGGGTTTAATTTGAAATCTCAATGCATAAGTTCAAAATCCCCAAATATAAAAGTTGTTTCACTTGAAAAGCCTTACAACTTTTATTAAAAGAGTTTACCCAAATTTTTGATAGTTTTTGAAAGGGCATTTTAAATTTGAATAAACAAACACTAATTGGGGTTTAATTTAAATTTCCACTGGTAAACTTTAAAATCTCCAAAAATAAAAGTTGTCACATTTTAAAAGATCTATAATTTTTATTAAATCACTTTTATCAGATTCCTTTTAGTTTTTGAAATTGAGTTTCAACTGTTAACTTTAAAGCATAGATTAAGGTTTTATTTGAAATTATTTTTAATAACTTCAAAATTGCCCAAAATAGAAGTTGCTCAACTTTTAAAGATTTATAACTTTTGTTTAAGTCCCAACACCTAATTCCTTTTAATTTTTAAATTAGGGTTTCGGGTCTGACGTAGGGTTTATAAATAATTTTCTTTTTATTTTCTAATTGGATTTAGGTAATTATACACCAATACCAACATTTATATAATAAAACACTCTAAATCACCTATGCACAACCGCATGTGGAAATAAAAATTATTTTAGTGATGCACAGTAATAATGAATTTATGCAAGATGATTTGCATGCAATCATGATGGCATGGCTGGTTTTAATTACCGTAACACCAGGGGTGTTACAATTGTCGAGGTACCGGCCATCGGTCCGGGGCATGCAAGCGGGGTCACTTGCTAATGTGCAAGCAAAGCCCAGTGACAGTGTGCAAGCCTTTGTCCGTGGAGATCGGGCTCGACCGGGGTGCCAAGGCACTTCATCCTGCTAGCCCAAGGCAACCTAGCTTATCGCCAGGATGTCATGTCGCGCCAAGCTAGGTGTTGACACCGTTGTCGTCTCGTCATGTGCAGCAGTCGACCTCCCCTGACGTCTCCTCTTGTGACGTTGCGGCTGATCGTGGGCATGGTGGTCAACAGAACGTGACTTCTTGAGCACGATCTGTTGGAGCTTGTGTCGTGGGCTCGTGGCATCACAACCGGCTTCCTGGTCGCGGCGCCACAGATGACCCGATGTTGGAGGAGTTTACTACTTCTCTCGCTGTCAGTCGGGTCGCCTTGCGGCCTCCGCTTAACCACGTAGCTCCAACTCCAACAGCCACCCAGCTGGAGGTTGGGGCCAAGGTGGTTTGTGTCTACGCCAACACGGAGTTGCGAACACCACCTCCGAGCCCACTCAGGGGGTTGGGGATCCGGCTCCACCTCGTAGCGGCGTCAGTGTCGTGGCCTCCCCCCTCTAGGCACCCGTTACCCTAGCTGGGCCCTTGCCCTGGGCAAGGAGTGCTAGATGTTCAGCAATCCGTCGTTGAGATTCCGCACACGTTCGACTCAAGGTCACTTGAAGAAGAGATCGAGTCACGGATCGATCTGCATCCCTCTAGAGACCCCCCAGCATCTGTACTGACCCTAAGCTCAGGAGGCCCAAGATGCTGAAGTTAGGTTTCACGATGAGGTGCAACAGACGCATCGCTAGGAAACCATGTGCAACCAACTCCATGCTACAGGCGCATAATGTACTAAAGCGGAAGCTTGGTATCGCCGAGATCATTAAAAAGTTTCGAGCAACCCTTACGGCCCCTTTGTCAGCTAACAAGATGGAGGTGCTGCAGACACTGTTTGGGGGATGACTTCGATCCAGTGGCCATGAACCCGGATATATGCTCGGGTTTAATGTGGAGGATATTTAGGCTTTGTGTTAAGTTAGTTTGTCACAACATACTACTGTGTAAATCACAACCACGTGTGTTTTTTGGTCGCTGGGTAATGGATGGATTACCGTGACCAGTTTAGGTTGTAACAAACTCTACTTGTGCTTAATGAAAAACGTACCACGGCACGATCGTGGAAAAAAACACCAGCCATGCAAAGCCTCAGAAGCAATCCACATGTCCTTTCAGTTTATACCACAAAAGAAAAAAGATCTTGCCTTTGCCTCGACAAGAATATATCTCCTAAATCTACATATATATTCTGCCGCATGATTGACTGCATCATTTGAGAAGGCGATGAGATAACGACCTGCACAGACTCCAGGCCTGATCTCCACCACATCACACCTATCTCACCCTGTGGATCATGCGCTTCACACGGGGACTGCTGAAGCGATCGAAAAGACCAGCTAGCGGCGGCAACAACTGCATGCATGGCGCAGCTGATGATGGCCGTGCCGTGCATCAGGTCACACGAGAAACCAATCATGAGATGAGCCCCCCCGCGGCCTCTCATGCACCCTTAGTGCCTCATATCATAGGTGACATATATGAGTGACACATCATGAGCCGTGAGCGAGCTCGCCGCTCACCGTTAGGTGTTAGTTTATGCCTTATGCATGCAGGGATGCCTTTCCACCTAATGCTTCTAAAAGCGAACAAACATGGCATGCGAGATCGCCTGCAGGATTTGCATACATCTACGGATATGACGATGCAATCGTCAGGAGATTCTGTAAGCATTTTACCTGATACGCTGCTTTGTTTGTGATGCAACATGCTAGCTCAAAGCTGCTTTGTGTATGGTGGTGATTTGCTGGTTTTCTAGCTAGTAGCTACCTTCATAGACATCAAATCTCTGGATGATCATGGACTCAAAACTGCTTTAAGGAAAGCAAGCATACATTACATGATCGATCGTATCGTATTTGACCAACCTGATGATCAAATTAAACCTAAGATTCCGCATGATGTGATATATCCTGAATTCATATATATGCTCAGTGGGACCTGCTGAACAGAATAACACCTGAGGTCCTGAGCAGATAAGAGACGTTTTGTGATAAGGTTGAGACACTACAATATGTCTGTGTGTGCCATTTGTAATAGAGAGATCGAACCTGATAACTATGATCACATAAGGCATCGGATAACAGAGAACCTAATAACAGAAACGGACTGTCTTGTGTCTTCTTTGAAGGGCTTCGCATGTCCCATGGTAGACGTGTAGACCTAGTTTTGCGTTTTAGTCTGTGTTTTTGCGTGTGTTTCTAATGCCCTTTTAGAGCATGGGCGAAAATGGCAAAAAGAAAACCCACCAGGATCATATCATGCTTTGGATTGGTCTTTGTCCCCCAACAACATTAATTCTCAACTCCAAATGGTGCTTTGATCACGAACCCGCATGTGTCGCGCGTGTGTGCATCTCATTCCATCTTTTGCTTTATAATTTCCTTTCACCATTGTATCAGGCTTTGAGCTTTGGGAGGAACCTATGTGAAGCTTTGCAGGAGTGGCTAGCGCTAGAGGCTACTAGAGCAGGATGAGCTATAGCTAGTCGCATCGCATTGATCCACTGACCGACACTGCGCGATCGAGCACTCAGCTGATCCCTGACTGGTGAATTCATCTTCTTTTATTATTCCCTCCATACACAACAGACATTCCGTTGCTTTTTCTCCCACTTCAGAAATAAATTTTGGTCCGCCTTAATTAGTGTATGGACTATAGAGAGAAATTTTGGATTCTTGAGATCATTTTCTTCATTGTGCTTTTGATCGACGCTGCAGATGATTATTGACATAACGATGAGTCATGACTGATGTGATAGTAGCATTGTTACCCCAGGAGTTCTCCGGCATTAAATAATAAGCTATCAACACGATAAATGCCTTAGCAAAATATTCATGAAAAAAAAAGAGAATAACTTTATGAGACAAACAAGTTTTATAAGGATGAAACCAGTCCAAATTGTTTCTAATAACACCTTGAAACCTTAGAAACCTAGACATGAACCTCCCACCGCGGCCGGCCTAATGACGCATTAGTCTCGGTGAGAGTTTTATTCACATCTAAAAGGTTGCTACATGGGCACATCTAATGATGTCGCAATATTTTTAAAAATTGAGATTTATGTAGATGAAGCTCTTAGTTTCTAAAACAGCGTCATGAGTGAAGCTACATGCACACCCTTTTCTAAAACATCTTCATAAGCTATTTTCTTCTCTCACAAAGAGATGAGTGCCTTTCTCCTATCTCTCTCCATCATTTATCTCTCTCAATCATGGATAAAGTTGTTGGTGAAACTTATTTTGCCAAATAATATTTCCAAAACAGTTCAGCTTCACCAAAAAAAATTTATTCATAAAGCTATTTTCTAAAAATATAAATTTACTTGTGAAGCTGAGCTGTGTAACGAGACCTTAATCTAAAATCTAGAGAAGAACCGTGACGATGACATCCATAACCACTTTACAGTCCAATGTTATTTCTCCACAGGTACCCTTATCATGATAGTCCTTTCTCAACCACTTAAGCTTTGTTTTGTACGAATCCGTCAACAACAAAAAGACAATAGATCAACGCAGACTACTCTAGCTATATATACTCCCTCCGTCATTAAAAAAAAATACAATTCCAGTATAGTGTTATAATTTTGTATCTTAGGTTTAATAAATTATAGATAAAAAATATCATTATTTATGATATCAAATAAATATCATTAGATTACTAAATAAGTGTATTTTCATAATAAATTAATTTAGAGCCATAAATATAAATAGTATTCACTAGAAATTTGGTGAAACATGAACTTTTTTAACGGCACCCAACCTGTAGCTATATTCTTTTTTGGACAGAGTATATAAAAAAGAATTCTGCCACTATATATAAGGTCTTTGCATATCCTTTTTCGTCGTCCAAACTACCAGCTATGCGCATCGCTTTCTGGTGATGTATGTTTTTTTTTATAAAGCTTGCTGTGCATCACTCACCAATGATAGGGGAATATTAGAACAAAAAAAAATGGTACTATAATTCTGGTGGCCTTCTGCCTCTTGCTTTACTCTCCAAATCTCGGACGGAATAATTGCAGGCTTATTGGGAAAGCTTGTGCCCTTTCCTTCTACGGACTACAATATCCGCTCCGTATGACACTTATTTCCTAAAATGGGTTATATTAATCCAGTACTTGATTCCCAAAGGGGTTTATTAAACAATCCCAAGGGTCCGCCCGCTACATTTGAACTCTAACCTTTTTTCTCTGATGAGGACATGATGGTCACATGATATGTTGCTTTTTTAAAAGTGGCTCAATGCATGATGTGCTAACTCAGCGCACATATCATCAAAATATGTTTAAATAAAGGGTGTTAGAACTTAGAAGAATGGCAAAATGTACGGTGAAAACTACATACTAGATGGAAGATTGTCTTTTAGCAGATAAGTATGTACCTAAAATTGGTAATTTCCATACAGATTTTTCTAGTTTGAGTCTGCTTCTCAGTTTTTTTTTCACATGAGTACATATTTGTATGCACTATGGATATACCAATTTTTTTTAAAAAAAACAAAATATATCATTTGAATTGGTTATCATGTTTCCATCTAGTATGTGTTTGTGTCACATTTTTTGCCATGAAGACTTGAATGACACCTCTATATCATACTGAATATATTTTAAAAACAAAGATATATTGCAAAGTTAATGCCAAACGTTTGAGTCAAGCACAGTTGTCCATTTTTTTCACTATAATGATTGTAAAATGATACAAAAAGACACACTTGACTAAAATGCTTGTCTATAATAATTGAGTTCTTCCTTTTCCCCGCTAATAATTGAATACCATTCATTTGTTCTTCTTTACTGGGTTCAGGGTGCGTTTGAATAGAAGAAACGTTTCGGTTTCTTGCGAGAATCAGGAGAATCAATTCCAAACGACGTTCTAGCAAGTGTGAAACGTTCGTCTGTTTCCATGTACACACGCAAAATATCAGGAGGCTGGTTCTCACATATTCTCATCTCATCTCTTCCTACTTCATTTTGTTCTTCTGTTCAGTTAATCTTTTTTAGTGCAACAAACTAAAATGGGTTGTATTTAATTTGTTCTCACTCACAACATTTTAGAGTTTTTAATCATATTTTAATTTATAGGATTTTTTTAAAAAACTTATGAATCAACATTTCATGAAGTGCTTATGATTCATCATAATTTTTTTTTGATGAGAGAACATGGATCCTAAATGTTCCTATGAGAATCCGGAGCCTGCCAAATGCACAGTCGCAAACATCATTCTAGACATATTTACAGTCAATCTTTAAAAGTTTGGTTACTATGATCATTTATATGTGAAACATGAAATTCATATTATTGTACATTTTTTCTCAAAATGGACAAGAGAGTAAATCATACTATCATAATGTACTTGTTGGGTTAAATTAATAATAAAACATCATGTTTGGAAACCATATCATTGTTGAAACTACTATTCTCTCCGTCCCTCGATAAATCAACTTCTGAAGATGTCCTAGGTCGTCTAAATTTTTAGGTTTGACCAAACTTTTTAGAAAAAAAAATTTTATGCCACAAAATAGCATAGTTAAATCCAACATTGAAATATATATATATATATATATATATATATATATATATATATATATATATATTGTCATATTACTGGAAATATGTCATATAATATTTTTTTTGTTCTCATAGATGTTATTACTCTTTTGTATAAAATTGGTCACACTAAATCAAATTTGACTTGGGGTAATTCTAGAAATTGAACTGTTTAGGAATGAGTGGTGGTATCTGTGAGGAAATATTGTTTTATTTGCACAAACAATACCCTATGATACTATTTGTGTATACTTAGGTATTGCATTTTCCTCAAGGGCAACATTATGAATGCATCAATCATGATTTTAAATAAGTCAAGTATTGCACTATAAATGGAGAATAATTTGTTATCCTTTTGAGCAGATTTATATAGTGCCAGTAGGGTGTTATGAACGACGTATAGGAATATGAAGTAAAGAATCAAGCCACAGAGGAGACACACGATTTAACGTGGAAAACCCCTCAGATGTGATGGGGAAAAACCACGGGCACCAGTCAGCAACAATCTCACTATCTCAAGAGTTTTGGGTTACACGCCTATGGCGGCTTACAAGAGAATCCAGTCTCCACGAAACCCTAGCAAGGGTGTATATACCGCTACGCTCCGGCCCAAGCCTCCGGCGACGGGCCTCCGCTTCGCTCCGTCAGAAGCCCGGCCTACATCCTGGAGTGAATTTGGAACAACTCCAACATAGGGCTGGATATCAAGCCAGATATACTTTTTTGAGCTTTTTTTTAAAAATGAGTTCAATCGGAGCATTTTTTTTTAAGCTTTCTGTCCAGCCCTAAGTGCCAGTGATTTATCGATTCTACTTTTCTTTCTTATAACTTTGGTATGGATACACTCAATATTTAAAATATAATAGTGTGATATAATGTGCAGAAATAATCATAAGGACGACTAATGTCCTGTTCGTTTGGGCTGGAAACACTAATTTTAACTGATGCTGATTTGTTCTGAGAGAAAAATACTGTTGTGACTGAAAAAAATGCTGATTGGTCAAACGAATAATTTGATTGTTTTATTACCCTTTTCTATGCCTGATCACACAATGAAAAACGAACGAACAAGTAAAATTCTTGCCAGCTACAATCGATTGACAGAACAAGAGCAGTTTGTCAAATCGAGTCAAAAGGCACCTCAGACGTATAATGTGGTATGGATCTAATTTTGCAGATGTTATAATGATATGGATTCAAATAGATGAGTAGTAGTGATAGAATCTGGAAGCTTGACAATTATAATAGTATGGATGAAATTAGTACTCTATATGAATGTATCCCAATATTAGTACACTTTGTCTAGGTAGCCTTACTACAAACACTGTTATCTAGATGTTCTTTGCCATCAAACTTTTTTTTTTAAAAAAAAATGTCCATGCACTCAGACCCGAGACTGTAATTTTTCAGTCCAGCCGTGCAGAAGTTAAGGAGCTCTAGTGCCACTTTTCTCCTGCTCAAAACAGTAGATAACTGATTTTTCAGATAAAGAAGACTTTTGTAACGCACGTTCAGAGTAACACAATCAATGATACCAGAAACATGAGACGAGATGGAACGTTCAAGCTAAACTTTCTCCTGATCCAAACATGAATATGCTCCCCTTTCAGAAAAAATGAATCCCTTTTCCATGTTGACAAAAACGATTTCAAACAAATGGAAAAAGACACAAGCACGCAGTAAGAAACAGTATGTAATACTCAAACATGCTCTCCATGTAGTTTATCATCAGGCGTTTTCACATCTCGTACTCATAACAATGGAGTTTTCAGTTTTTTTTTTTTTTAAAAAAAACACTCACTCAATTCCATCTATCGCAAACACACATGCAGATTGAACACCATCTCTCGAATCCAGTCGAGCCACAAAGCCAAATTACGCGGCGTAATAAAACGCTAGTAGTCATAATAATACTAGTAATAATATAATTATGCATGGGGACTCCACCATCGCGCGCCGGCCATGCGTAGTTGTTCGTTGTGGTTTCATCAGCGACGATCACCACCTGGGCGTGGGCTTGCACACGAGGGGCTTCTCCATCTCGAGCGACATGCCGAGGCGCTCGGCCAGGTCGACGCCGCCGTCCGCCGGCGCCCACCGGAAGCGGTGCAGCAGCTGCGCGAGCCAGAGGTGGACGGTGGCGAGCGCCAGCGTCTTGCCGGGGCAGACGCGCCGCCCGGCGCCGAACGGCGCGAGCCGGAGGTCGCCGCCGAGCACGCCGACGTCCTCCTCCTCGAACCTCTCCGGCCGGAACGCGGCGGGGTCCGCCCACACGGCCGGGTCGTGCGCGATGGCCCACATGTTGACCATGGCCGTGGTGCCCGCCGGGACCAGGTGGCCGCCGACCACCGCGTCGCGCACGGCCAGGCGCGCCCACGACAGCAGCGGGCCCGGCGGGTGCACGCGCAGCGTCTCCTTCACGACCCGCTGCAGGTACGGCAGCCGCGCCACGTCGGCGTCGGAGACGAAGCGGCCCGGGCCCCGGCCCACGACGGCGTCCAGCTCCTCCTGCGCCTTGCTCTGGATCCCCGGGTGCAGCACCATCCGCGCCATCACCCACTCCAGCAGGATCGCCACCGTGTCCGTCCCCCGAAAGATCATCTCCTGTCATGTGTGTTGTGTTGTGTATTATATATTATTGTTTGCAGAAACAAATTTGGAACGCATACATGATGCATTCCGTAACTGAACGAAATCGATGGTGTTACGAATGCAATGTTCATGACTGTCAGCAACGTAACTGTTCTTGGTAATAACGTGAATAAAAGTGTGTGTTTCTTACCCAGAGAACGGCGATCATGTCGGAGTCGGACAGCTTCTCGTCGCCCTCCAATCCGAGCAAGACGTCGACGAAGTCTCCGGCGGCCGGGTCGCCATTGGCGGCGGCGTCGTCTGCCTTCCTCTTCTGCCTGTGCTCTTGGATGATCCTGGCGACGAACACGTTCACCCTGCTCACCAGGCTCCTGCACCTCCTCCTGACGCCCTGCAGGTCCAGCCACCGGAGCAGCGGCAGGTGGTCGCCCCAGTTGAACAGGCCGAGCAGGTCGTACCCTTCCTTCACCATCTCCTCCAGCTCCGCGCCCTCGGGGCTGCCGGCGTCGTAGCGTGCGCCGAACACGGTGGCCATCACGTGGTCCAGCGACGCCGCGTGGAGAACGCGCCGCATGGCCACCTCTCCGTCTCCGGCGGAGGAGGACAGGAGGTCCCGCAGCATGCGCTCGCCGATGGCGGCGCGGCGCGGCGCCGCCGCGGCCACGCTGCGCGGGCTGAAGAGGTGCGCGGAGCTGATGCGGCGCAGCGCGCGCCAGTAGTCGCCCGAGGGGGCGAAGCCCATGGCGCGGTGGAAGAGGAGCCCGCGCGCGGCGTCCTTGACGGGGCGGTCGGCGAAGGCGGCGCTGGCCAGGAGCTCCCGCGCCGTGTCCGGCCGGCTCGCCACGACGAGGCGCGTGAGGCCGACAGAGAAGGCCGACAGCGCGGCGCCGCCGGGGAGCGACCGGGACAGGGACGCCAGGGCGCGGTGCGCCGCGGGGCCCGCGAGCGCGGTGACCACGCCCGGCGCGCCCGGCGGCGCGCGGGACCTGGTGGAGGTGAAGGTGAGCGCCCACGCGGGCCCGCCCGGGAAGAGCCACAGCAGCGAGACGGCTACGACGAGCACGGCCAGGAGCGGGGAGAGTATGGTGAAGGCGGCAGGGAAGAGGAAGAGGAGGGATTCCTGGGTGGTGCTGGCGGTGCTGGTGAGGGTGGCGTCCATGGCGACGGCGTGGGGGAGGGAGAGGTGGGAAGGAAGGCTGGATGGTGTGGCTTTTCAGAGCGGGGGGCGGAGATGGTTTAAATAGAGTAGCGGAAGGCAAAGGCAGACCGCTTTTGATTTGTAATTGTAAGAGCATCTCCAAAAATACCTTATATTCATTCTTCATCTTTGTTTCTAGAAAAAAAAGAGAAAAATTCATCTCCAACAATACCTTAAACTGCTTTCTCATCTTTTACAAATTGGCAAACTATCCTTTGTTGCGCGCATATTTGCGCGCGTTCTAGGAGCGCGCATCTGGGTTCCACATCGCGTGGCTGGTGCTACTTGTCTCCTAGGCCTGCTACCCGCCAGTGCTAGCTGATGTTGCTGTTTGCCTACTCCGCCTGCAACTGCTAGCTGCTGCTGGTGGTGGTCTCGTGCGCCTTGCTACCTCCTCCTGATGCTGCTGCTTTTTTTTTTTCGACAATGCAGCTCTCTCGTCCTACTGCCTAGCTGTTGCGGCCGGCAGCTGATCGCCTGACAGCGGCTGCGAGGATAGCTGGATAGGGTCGCGACCTCGCTACGAAAGAAAAATAGTAGTGTAGTAGGATTAAGTGTGTAGGTCCATAATTTTTATTTTTAAAAGCTAATTATAGGATACTTTTGGATATGACAATTTTTTTTACTCCCTATAGTTTTTTAGCAATTGGCAAATATCATGATTTAGGGAATAAAATATGAGATACTCTTGGAGATGTTCTAACGCCCGGAGGAGAAATGGAAACGCACTGTATTAAAATTCCACTGATTAATAAAGGAGAAAATGTAGCAGCTTTTGAAACTGACCTTCAGCTTTTGGAAAGAAGTGCTACGACAAGAAGTTTAAAGAAAAAGCTATGCTGCAAATCATACGTAAATTTTTACTTAACAGTTGTCATATAGCGTTGCTCTTAATTTTTCAAAATCATTCCAAGCCATAGTGTGGAGAAAAAAAATGTGCAATTTGGCCTGCCATCTTTTTTCCCCCTTTTGGCAAACATGCATGTGCTAGCGTCGTTTATGATAGACCTTCAAAAAAGTTTAAACCAGTCATTGGATTAACATGATATCGCTCGCGCTTGTAATAATCGTGGTGAAGGTATTTGGTAATAGATCATATTTGGAGCGAAAGAATACAAAACAGAGAAATGGAGAAAACACAAAATAGGGTGAAAGGATCGAGGAAGCCTAAGAGGGGGGGTGAATTGGGCAACTAATAATTTTTTCGCAAATCAAATCAACCTATCGCCATATGCCTAATCTCACCCCACAAGTGCATGTGCGTAATTTTAAACATAAAACAAGTTATGCAACATAAAGTCAAGTCCTATCATAAGAATACTACTCTAGAAATGTAGAGAACAGAAAGTAAATGCGGGAAAGTAAATGAGATAGAAAGACAAAGCCAATTTTTTCCGAGGTATCGGAGAGTCGGCACTCCTCACTAGTCCTCGTTGAACCACCCGCGCAAGGGTGTAGCTCCCCCTTGAGACTCACAAGGACCAAGTGCTCTCTACGGGCTGATCCTTTGCCTCTCCAGCGCGGTGGATCACCCACAACCGCTCACAAGCTTGGCTTGGGCCTCGCACAAGCTCTCCAAGCGGCCATCAAGCCTCCGATTGCCACCGAACTGTCTAGGTGATGCCGATCACCAAGAGTAACAAGCCTAGACTCTCACTTAACCAAGAACAAGGCCAAAGAGGGTGATGGATGCATACAAGTCACTCTTGATCTCTCTAGGGAAGAAACTCACAAGCAATGGAGTTCACTCAATCCTCCCTAGGGCTCTTGCACTCTTACAAGGTCACAAGGGTTGTTTCAGCTGAACAAATGGGCAAGAGAGCTAGAATGAGGGTCATGGAGAAGTATAAATACCCCCAAGCCTCACACTAGCCGTTGAGACACAAAACAGCTTTCTACGAACCGTCGGACTCGATGAATAGTGCCACCGTCGCACCAAACGCCACCAGTCTGACTCTTACAAGCGTCCTGCAGTCAACACTGTACGGAGGAGCATCAGACCGACTCTAATGGTCCGACGACCACCGTGGGACCATAGTCCGACGCCCGCGAGCTCTCGGGTGAACTCAGCACAGTGACCCTCAACGGCTACAACACGGACCAATGGTCCGACGCTCCCCGTCGGACACAGTCCGACGCTCAGTTGAGCTCTCTGGATCTCTCTAGAAACGTCGGACTCTGCGAACCATTAGTCCGACGCCCTCTTTCTCCGCGGTCCGACGCTCCCCTGTGAAACCCCTGGCACCGTCGGACGCTGGGCAATGGTCCGATGACCATCCCAGCAGCGTCTGACTGTCTCTGGTGAGCTGAGAGGCCACCAGAGGCTGCCGCGTACCGTCGGACTCTGAGTATTAGTTCGACGACCATACTGCTCATGGTCCGATGCTCAAAACTCAATCAAAACTCCGCCAAATCGAAAACTTTCTAAAACGAAGTTTGATCCTCTCTCTCTCTCAAGAGACTCCCTGGGCTGTCTAGAGCTATGTTGGACAAGTGTGCATCACATCTACACTCTCTAACCTTACCCTAAGTCAAGCTACCCATCCAAACCCCTCTTTATAGTACGGTCAAAGTGAAAAACAAAACCTAAGACTACTCCAAGTGTCTCTCAACTCCAAACGACACTTGGGACTAGCCTATCACCGTCTTGTCTTCCATCCTTTGAAAACCGAATCGATTTCCATCGCTAGGGGCTTGAACCTACATGTTATTATGACCTAACCTCTAGGTTATCCTGCAAAAAACATGTTAGTCATAATAACCTCTTTGTTGTCATTAATCACCGAAACCACTAGGGCCTAGGGCCTAGATGCTACAATCTTCCCCTTTTTGGTGATTGATGACAACAACCTCAAATAGATTTGGAAGGAGTGAGGCTTTTAAAGGCTTGATTCATATAAGCATGTGTCAATAAGAGCAAAGGGGTTAGACATGCTTATACAAATCAAGACCACAAGGTACACAAATATATGAAATAAGCACAAGTCCTAAGTGTTATGCTCAATATCGGAGTGAAGTGCGGAAGCTAAGACAATGAGCATAACCAAAAGAGAACCAAGTGACATGAAATATACACATGAAGCTCAAACACATGTCACAAACCAAGTCTCAAGCACACATATACATAAATGCATGAAAAGTAAACATGATGCATGAGTATGTCACAAGCAAAAGTCATAAGAGCCAAATCCCTCTCTCATCGCCCCCCTAAATCTATGCTCTCTCTCCCCCTTTGGCATCAAGCACCAAAGACGTAAGACTCAGGAGGTGGAGAAGAGGCTGCAGTGTCGCGATCGGAGGCGTGAGGAAGGATCTCAAACTGTGAAGCATCACCGTCTGACTCTGAACTCTGAGCTGTCGGACCCTCTGTCGGTGTACGCGTTCGAGTCGGCTCAGCTGTCTCTGTGGGGTTAGCCTGAGTGTCTAGAGCTGCTGATGCTGTCTCTATAGGTGCCTGCTGCTCTGTAACTGTCGGAGCAGACTCTGGAACTGTCTGCTCCTCGGTGCTAGGCTGCTGACCCTGTGGCGCGGCTACTGTCACAACTACTGCCTCAGTGTCTGTGGTAGTCACGAGAGGCTCAGAGGAGGCAATGAAGGACAGTAGCGTCTCTGTAGTACTGGTAGCAGGAGGAGCTGAGGTGGAAGGCACTTGCTCTTGGTACTCAGTAGGTATAGGCAAGCCTGTGATCTCGTTGAAAGTCGCACCTAAGCTCCTGGTCACTGAGGGGCCACCCAAGTCTGGAGTGAAGCCTGTACGGATCGGCGTGAACCCCTGACCAAAGATAGGAGAAGTAAGCCACTGCTGAGTCTATTGTGCAGGAGTGGTAAACTGACTCGAAAAGGTAGTTGTGCCCTGACTCTGAAGTTCGTCGGACTGTATAGCTGGAGTCACCTGGGCTGCTGTGGCTACTGGTCAACCTTCTGAACCGGAAGAGTGGTGGCCAAGTACGGCGGGGCTTCGGTGTGCCTGATGATGTGCTCCATGAACCCAAAAGTTTGCAACTGGATCTGTTGGCTCTGGAGCTGCATCACGAGCATCTGCTACTGGAACTGATCCTGACGAAGCTGAACCTGTGCTAGTGCTGCAGCTTGCTCTCTGGCCAACCAGGCCTGCTCCTGGGCAAGGCGGGACTGCTCCTGTGCCTACTGTTGCTATGACTGCTGAAGGGACTGAAGTATAGCTAGCAGGGCTGGGTCTGTCTATGGAGCCTGTGGAGCCGAGCTGGAGCCACCGGCCTCTGAGTCGTGAGCTCGAGGATGCCTAGGAATAGGCCGGTAGTCCGCGTCTGAGCTAGACGAAGAAGAGTCAACAAGGTCGTCGTCAATAAGTAGCTGCTCAAGCTCACTATGGGCAACGTGCCTCATAGCCTCGTCCTGCTGCTGCACCTCGGCCATATCTGCCCCTGAAGTCTGACGTCTCTGAACTCTGTGAAGTGCTCTGCTGTCACGCCTGCCATCTATCAACGAAGTCATCCTATAGACTGGGAACTCAGTCTCTGTCTGGCGCAACTCTCGAGTGATCCCTGTCCATATCTTATGCAGCCTGCGCACAAGAATGGAAGAGATCCAGTGAGCATAGGGAAACTGTCGCCGAGACCTGATACTCTGCTATAGTGTCCTCCATCTCTGAAATCATCAAGTCCACAAAATCGAACTCTGACTGCTGGACCAGGGCACCAAGGAGCCAAAGCTGTAAGTGTGTAAGTCCTTCCTTGTACCCCTCCTGTGGTAGAAGAGTGCGCCTCATCACGTCATTCAAGAGACAAACGATGGGACGAAGCTCTGAGGGTGTCCTGCGGGAGCCGTCTCCAAACGGTGGTCAGAAGCAAGCTGCTATGTGAGCTGTACCCAGTGCCAGTCCTCCGTGTGCCCTCCTCGGCGGATCTGTCGTGCTGTAACAGATGCTGTGCAACCTGGTAGCAGACTCTGGAACTTCAAGCAACTCACTGAGAGCCTTTGCGTAGAGCCGGTATGGCTCTCCGCCGAAGGTGTACTGCAAGTACTCGTGGTCGGGGTCGATCCAAAGTGAGGCGTAGAACTCTTGAACCCACGACTCCATGTACCGTCCTGACTATCCCAACAACTCTGCGAGTCCAGGCAAGTAGGTCAAATAAGGCCTGATCTCCTCACCACCTGCCTGGACTGTATCCTCTAGGGGACACACCCTGTGCTGCCTCAAACCAACCTCTGACAACATAAGAGCTGTATAGAAGTCCTCGTGTAAGGTCATGTACCAGCCCTCTGAAGCCCTGGGGTCCCACTGAGGTGGGAACCAACTGTCAAGCGACATCAACCGGAGCTCTCTAACTCGGACTGCGAAGATGTTCCATAGGTCCATGTGTACCTCTGGCTCAGGCTCCGGCTGTGGCTCAGGGGGTGCATGCGCCCTGGGAACTCGGTCGCCACGTCTCTGACCAGCGAGCCGTGGTGGCACCGAAGGTCGAGTGCGGCCCGAGCGACGAAGTGGAGGTGCCTGGGCCTGCTCCCCCTGAGTCTCTGTCTCCTACTGCACTGGCTGCTCTGCCTCTATTCGTGGCTGCTCCTCAGGTCCCTCTCTGCCTGTTAGACTGACCTCGATGCCTCCAATGTGGAGGCCTCTGCCACGCTCTGCCTCCTCAGCTGCCTGTGCTACCCGGATAGCCTGTCGCTGCTCTGCTGTCAGCTGCCTCTTCCTCTTCTTGCTGGGCTCAACCACAGGGGCCTTCCCCTTGTCCTGAGGTGGACGAGGAGGAGGCCTCTCATCCCCACCTGTGCCACCCTGACTGCGGTTAGCCTGCTTGCAGCGAACCATCGCTGCCAAACTGTCAACTCTGCCCCTCTGCAACTGCCAACTGTTACTAACACTCTAGAGGCTTGGCCTCAATCCGTATCTGTGGGCTTGGCCCTGGATTCACTGACCCACTGCCAAGTTCCTCTGACCACGACAAGCTGCAAGAGAGATAGATAGGATTTATATAAGCATATATATTCTAGAGATGAGCAAATCCCATCGAAAGCAAGCATAGGTGATGAGAATGGAATAGCAAGCAACCTGCGGGAAGAGGAGACCTGAGAAGGGGTAAGGTACTCTGTCGACGTGAAGCACCAACCACAGAAGGACACAAGCCACTGAAAAGCTCAAACTTTGTGACAAGAACAGGGCGTGCATACAAATGAGCACAAAGAACTAAACAAGGCTAGGGTTTGATGGAAAGAAGAGAGAAGGGACAAACCCTAGAGAGAAGGGCTCGAACATGACCAAGATCTCAACTCTGGATCTCAAGAAACAAGCCAAGAGCTTTGCAAGATCTCTGCAACGAAGGACAGAGAGGAATTGAGACGAAAAGCTCTTAGAGGCACCAAGTCAAACACTTGGTGGGCAGAGACGAGTTGCTCACCGTCGGCAAAAGGAGAGGCGCGACTCCTCCATGAGGCAGGGCTGAGGAAGGAAGGAAGGAGCTCCTCAGGTCACCTGGAGATAGAAGACACCCCGCCGAGGATGTTCCTGAGCGGTGAGGCAGGGTTCACGGTGGTGGCGGCGAACAGAGCAGCACAGCGGTGGCGGCGCGACTGCGGAGGGCACTGAGAGGCTGTGCGCGGGCAGGGGTGATGGCGCGGAGGAGGTCAGCCGGAGGCAAGGGCACCGGCAGGCCGAGCAGGAAGACGGCGGAGGATACGGCGGTGCTAGGGTTAGGGTACGGGTGGTCGAGACGGCGGTGTACGGCACGGGGAAAATAACGGTGAAGAGAGGAAGAAGGGAGAGTGGTGGGCCCCACGCGGCAGAGAAAGGATGAAGAACTGCATCTCGCCTTCAAACAGGTCATCGGACTGTTACTGTAGCACCCGTCGGACTATACCAATCGAGCGTCCGACGCTTCCAGATAGCATCAGAACGCTTCCAGAACTGTCGGACACGGTCCGACGCTCTTCGTCGGACTATTCTCTCCAGTCCGACGGCGTGAACTACCGTGAACGCGTTCTTCCAATGGTCCGACCCACGAAAAAATACCGTCTGACGCTGTGTCCGATGCCTCAGTTAGATGCCCTAAAACCCTGATTTCTTCAAGTTTCTTCGCACCGATTTCTCCCAACTAAGTTCCAACCCCAATAAGAGACAATTAAGCACCAGCTGGAACTAGTATGAGATGTCCTCTCTCAAACCCTCAATTTTTCATATATTTTGCCTTAGGCATATGTGAATTTTATGAATGTAGGCAATAAGAAGCAAGAACAAAACGGAAAACAAACAACCATGCATATGCAATGCAAATTCGCGTAAATTAAACTAGTTGCTTGTCAAGTTTGTCCTCGGATAAGCTTCTTTACACGCTTTTGGGCGGTTATCTTAACCGAGTTAGACAAGCCCTACGTGCAATTCAAAGTTAGACATGTTTTATGTTACAATGCAATGCACATGACAACACAAGATCATCTTTTAGTGAAGTTGCTTAGATCAAGGCAATTGAGTTCATTCCTTAGTGTGCAAAACCGTGCCTAATCCAAAGGTTTTGTGAAGATATCCACCAAGTTATCATCCATTCTCACTCCCTCAAAGGAAATGTCACCTTTAGCAACGTGATCTTTGTTGACACTTGTTATCATCCAAATTTTATTATCAATTATCCCTGCATTAAACATGAATATCCAGTAAAATAGGGTTATTACTGACAGATTCCATGAGTTTTGGTGAATTGTCTATTTCCCAGGGGATTTTTTAGAAAAGCATAAAAGAAGGGTTAAAGAGCATAATTACCACGAAACTTAACCGCCAAGGAAACATCATCACGAGAACACTAGAAGCATCTAGAACACACCCGAAGCACCGGAGCCCGAAACCCCATAGGGTGGGGCCGGCCGGCGCCCCCCTAGGGTTTCCCCCACGCCGCCTTCTGGAGTCATCTATCACCGCCTATTAGAAGTCATCTGAGCCATTGTTTCAAGTCGGTTTGATCCTACGGCATACGTGAATCCCACCGAGCTATAAATAAAGGGGCAGACGTCCCTGGAGGAGAGCTAGATCAAGAGATGAAGACCCTGAAGCATTAGATAGACATCCACTAGATCTAGGCTAGCAATCAAGAGAGAGATTAGAGAGATAGAGTAGATGAGTAGAGATTCAGAGGAGTCTCGGCCTGTCAGAGCTTCTTCGTAGCTGTGTTCGTCTGGATTCAGCTCCCTCGCCCAGAGTTGCGTTCTGAGGTACTTTTGTATTCAACATCCTGATTCAAGTAAGCATTTGTTCTTATTCGTTCTTAAGTTTACAACTCTATTTGAGTGCTTTGATCTTGGTAGCTCCTTGGTTGAAGTAGTAGTTTGTAGTGTAGACGTGGTGTCTGGGCTATAATTACTTGTGAATGTCCCCTGATTGGCCGGATAGTGGTACATCGCGTAGGTGACAGCTGCGTTGAGTCCTCTGTAGTCTACTTCCCGTTGATAGGATCGATAGGTGTATAAGTGTCTGGTAGGAGGGAACTCTGATTTCGCCTCTTATTCATGTCACTGCCCGATTAGAACGATATTATTCAAAGTTTACCGGTTGTCGGATCTAGATAATCATTTGTTATCTCCCCATTTTTGATATTCTCTGGATTGATTGTGTTATCGGGTTAAGAGCCAATAGACTTAGTCAGTATCACCTACTGTTCCTTTGGGTTCGATATTAAAACAAGGATTGTCTAGTGAAGTGCTACATCGGTTGTTTTATCTGTGCGCTTGCGGATACCTTGATAATAATAATCTTTAATAGAGTGCAATCAATTTATACCAACAAGCATTTCTAGCGCCGTTGCCGGGGAACAGTTTGCTGATTTTGGCCTAGTCTATCTTGATCTTGTATTATACTTTTATCTTTTATCTTTTACCTTTTAAAGTATGGAACCCACGTCCCAACTTTTATATCGATATGGAGCACCATCGGGATCGTATCTCTAGCCAAAAGAATCATCTTTACCTATCACATCATCTGGCTATGAGTTACATCCGGGATTAATTAAGTTAGTTTAGGATCATATTTTTTCTGGTAGTTCTAGCGAAAACCCCTATTCCCATTTAGCTGATTTTGAGAAGACATGTTCATGTTTGCACATTAAGGTCATGGCAGATGAAACTTTAAGATGGAAACTCTTTCCGTTTTCATTAACGGAAAAGCAAAGAAATGGTATAATCGCCATGTTGGGAGTAGCCAAGGAGATTGGGAAGTATTGCGTGCTAAGTTTTGTCTTAAATTTTTCCCTATCAAAAAGGTCGCTAAACTTCGTCTTGAAATTATTGGATTTAAACAATTAGATAACGAATCATTAGGCAAGGCTTGGGAACACTTTGATGGATTTATAAATTCTAGACCTAACCTTGATTTGCCAGAACCTATGCTTTTGCAACATTTCTTTTTAGGCCTTGATGATAAAAATAAAGAATACCTTAATTTGGCCGCAGGAGGAGCATTTATGCATATTACTGCTTCACATGCTAAAACTATTCTTACTAATATCTTAATTGATCTTCTTGAAGAAAAAGAAAAGTTGATAGAAGATGAATTTTTGTCATTTGATTCTAAACTTTTATCTGATTCATCTCAACCTTTACCTGAACTATCTAATGAGAAGGAGATAGCTCCTATTTCTGATTTTATGCTTGAATTTGAGGATCAAATTTTTGATGATTATGGAAACACCTCACGCTATCATAAAATTATAAAACCACAAGAGTCTATGAATTTTAAAAGTTTTAATATTTCATATCCTGCTAATTTAAAATTCCTTAAAGAGATAACTAGAGTATTAATTTTTGTTATGAGTAATGAGTGGTTGATAGAATCTGAGCTTTCAAATGATATAATTCGTTTAAATTCTCCTGCCATTACTATTAAATGTTAAATTGATGCATTTCCTTTTGATGCCTTTTATAATCCAGTAGTAGGTGTCAACATCATGTCTCTTACATTTGCTGAAAAATTCTTGAAAGATATGCCATTAATTCCTACTAATAAATTATTGAAAAATCGTTCAGGACATATTATTTCTAGTTCAGGTGTTTTATGTTCTCTTCCTATTGTGGTTAATGAATTCCGAATTTTGCTGAATTTCTATATCTTTGATGTTTGGGATTTTGATGTAATGATTGGGTTACCAATGGAAAAACTTTTGCGAGAAGGTTGTGCGGGTAATTTAGATATTAAACTTAGGAAGGGATTTAATCTCCCAGTGCCTATAATTCATGCATTAAAAGCTAAGGCAGAGCCACCTCCTGAGTTAGATCCAATAGAAGAAGTTAAGGTTGTGTTATTTGAGAAATTTATTGAACCAAATTTAGAAGATGATACTCAGTTCTTCATTAATGAAGAGGAAGAGGATCCGATTGATTCTGAACCTCTGGATGAATTACTAGAGCCACCTAAGCCTTCTATTTAGCTTAAGCAACTACCGTATGTTTTTCTGAATGATGATCAAAATTCTCCCGTGATTATTAGTGATAAACTTTCTGATGAAGAGTCTTTTAGATTAATAACTGTCTTAGAAAAGCATCGTGCTGCTTTTGGTTATTCACTCCAAGACCTTAAGGGGATTAGTCCTGTTTTATGCACCCATCGTATTCCGACCAACCCAGAAATTACACCTTCTAGAGAGCCCCAACGTAGGCTTCAAAATGCGATGAGGGAGGTTGTTAAGAAAGAGGTCTTGAAACATTTGCATGCTGGGATTATTTATCATGTTCCGCACAGTGAGTGGGTAAGCCCTGTTCAAGTTGTACCTAAAAAGGTGGTATGACCGTAGTTAAAAATGATAAAAATGAATTGATACCCCAGAGAACTGTTACAGGATGATGAATGTGTATAGATTATAGAAAACTCAATAAAGCAAGCAAGAAAGATCATTTTCCACTGCCCTTCATTGATGAGATGTTAGAGCGTTTGGTAAATAATTCTTTTCTTTTGCTTGCTTGATGGTTATTTTGGATATCACCAAATTCCTATCCACCCTGATGATCAAAGCAAAACCACTTTTATATGTCCTTATGGAACTTATGCTTATCGTAGAATGTCTTTTAGATTATGTAATGCACCTGCTTCTTTTCAAAGATGTATGATGTCTATATTTTTTGAAATGATAGAAGAAATCATGGAACTTTTATGGATAATTTTTTAGTTTATGGAAAAACTTTTGATGATTGTCTAGAAAATCTAGATAAGGTTTTGCAGAGATGTGAAGAAAAGCACTTAGTCCTTAATTGGGAAAATGTCATTTTATGGTTTGAGAAGGAATAGTGCTAGGACATTTAGTGTCTGAAAGAGGTATAGAGGTAGATAAGAAAAAAATTGAAGTAATTGAACAACTACCTTGACCTGTTAATATAAAAGGAATCTGAAGTTTTTTTGGTCATTGTGGTTTTTATCGCAGATTTATAAAAGATTTTTCACATATTGCTAGACCACTGACTAACTTGCTAGGTAAGGATGTTCCTTTTGAATTTGATGATGCATGTTTAAAATCTTTTAATATTCTTAAAGAAGCACTTACATCAACACCAATCATTCAACCCCCTGATTGGTCTTTACCTTTTGAAATTATGTGTGATGCTAGTGATTATGCTGTAGGGGCAGTATTAGGACAAACAAAAGAAAAGAAGCATCAAGCAATTGCTTATACTAGTAAAACTATGACAGGAGCACAATTAAATTATGCTGGTTCAGGCCAAGCAAGCCCTACGTCCAATGGAGAGGAGAGTCGTGTTGCCTTGCACCGGGCTGCTTGTAGTAGGGGGTTACAAGCTAGGCGGGAGAGGGAAGTGCTCCCAGGTCTCTTGTGAGTGTCTTAGTGTATGCAAGTCGTTTGCTGTTGGTATGTATGTGTGAGTGAGAGCTTAGGACTTCTTCCCGGGTCCTGTCTAAAGCTGGCCTCTGCTCTCCCTTTTATAGTCGCAAGGGAGAGGCAAGGGCAGCGCTTACAATGCTACGTATGTTACAGTGACGAGTTGTTGTTCCTCGTTTGACTATCGTCAGCTACGGTCTTTTCTCCGCGTCTCCGGGGTATGGCCGTAGTGGTTCGCACGATCTTGGTGAGTTCCGAGGCAGCAACAATCGTCGAATTACGGCATGCCATAGGGTCACACCTGATGGCTGTCCTTCCGCACGATGTGACAAGAGGGCGAGCCGTCTCGGGGCATCGTCCCCTGAGGCTCGGGACTCCTGGAGGCGTGATGGGATGGAGCAGGGTGATATCTTCCCTCCGGCCTTTGCACAGTACTTCCCGAGGGTTAGCTGGGCCCGGATGGAAGGCATGCTCGTCCTTTCGAGTGGACAGTGCAGTAGGCGCTTTTCCTGTTCTTGCGTAGCCCGTCGTCAGGCGCTCGGACTATCGCAGTCGTAGTTGGTAGACCCCGGCGGAAAACGGGGCGGCGCATCGCAGACCATACTGTGGAGAGGACGGCCGTAGTGGGCCTCTCAAATCTGCTGCCAGGGAAATCCTGACAGGTGGTATGGCCGTCAGGGGCGTGCGAAGCACAGTCGCATCGAGAGTCTCGCCTGACGAGACAGTGCTTGTAAAGTGGTCAGAGAGGTCTCTTGTGGTCCAAGATTGCCCCACTGACATCACCTGTGCCTTGGATGCCTTTGTGAGATTGCGCTTGAGGGGGATGGGGAAGCTCGGGTGAATCGGAGAATGGGCGCCGAGGGCGCCGCTCCCCTGAGCTCTCCTGGGGAGGCTCGGGCGAATCGGAGATTTGGGCGCCGAGGGTGCCGCTCTCCCGAGCTCTCCCGGGGAGGCTCGGGCGAATCGGAGATTTGGGCGCCGAGGGTGCCGCTCTCCCGAGCTCTCCCGGGGAGGCTCGGGCGAATCAGAGAATTGGCGCTGAGGGTGCCGCTCTCCCGAGCTCTCCCGGGGCGGCTCAGGCGAATCGGAGAATTGGCGCTGAGGGTGCCGCTCTCCCGAGGGTTGGCTGTCATTGGTGCAATGACGTCGTGGGCCTCCGTAGACGCGGCCTTCGTGGGCTTCCACTGGCCTTACTCGTGCCGGGCCGCGTTGGGAATGATCGTTTTTGCATTGAAGTTGGGTACCCCAAACTTTGGTACCCGACAACATGTTGTTTAAAGTGACCAAGTCAGAACCTTGGTACGTGAATATTGTCAACTTTATGGTTGCAGGTTATGTACCACCAGGGGAAAATAAAAAGAAGCTTATTTATGAAAGTCGTCTCCACATATGGGATCCGCCATACCTCTTCAGAATTTGTTTAGATGGATTACTTCGAAGATGTGTACCAGTAGAAGTGGGTATGCAGATCATTCAGAAATGCCATGCATCACCATATGGAGGTCATTATGGAGCATTCCGCACTCATGCTAAAATCTGGCAGAGTGGGTTCTTTTGGCCAACTATGTATGAAGACACCAAAGATGTCCGGAGATGTGGATCATGTCAGAGGCACGGAAATATCAATGCAAGAGATGCTACGCCACTCACCAACAATCTCCAGATCGAGCTCTTTGATGTCTAGGGAATTGATTACATGGGACCATTTGTGAAATCAAGAAATTATGAATACATTCTGGTGGCAGTTGACTATGTATCCAAGTGGGTAGAAGCTATGCCATACCTGAATGCTGATTCCAAACATTCAAAGAAGATGTTCGAAGAGATTATATTTCCAAGGTTTGGAACACCAGGAATGGTCATTAGTGACGGAGGAACACATTTCGCTGATAAAAAGTTTCACCGATACTTGCAAGCTCATGGCATCCGTTACAATGTAGCTACTCCATACCATCCTCAGACAAGTGGCCAGGTAGAAACATCAAACAAACAAATCAACAATATTCTATAGAAAATAGTAAATGAGATGGGTACTGCATGGAAGGACCGATTACCCGAAGCACTTTGGGCATATCGGACCGTATACAACACACGTGTGGGTATGTCACCTTACCAGCTAGTATACGGTAAGACCTGTCATTTACCAGTGGAGTTAGAGCATAAAGCTCACGGGGCTATTAAGAGATGGAATATGAACTTTGAAGCCGCTGGAGAAAAGATAAAAATGTGTAACAGAACCGCCTAAATCACATGGCCCACAGGCACCTATCATCGCCACTAATGACATCTGACAGCCGGGCCCGTGTTCTAGATGACCTAGGCGGCCCTGCCGGGCTACAAAAGCATTCATTATCTCCGACAGGATCCCATTGCGAAGCCATTACAGGATTACAACATTTCATAACAAAATACATCAGAGTAGAAGTGCGGAAGATTAAATAGTACTTAATATTACAAACCGGTGTTCAAATATAATTTAGGTGCAGTTATTACAGACCATAATTAAAGAGGTAGCAGTAGCGGTGGAACAGTAGTACAACAAGATAGATGGATAATACACGAACCCTGCCCACGGGTTCAACCTTACTCTTCTTCGCTTTCCTGGATAATAGTGACGCAGCACGGAGCAAGACAGACTTCAGGCTCCTGCTAACTACTTGCAACGGGGTTAACAAACCCTGAGTACTGGGGTACTCCGCAAGACTTACCCGACAAAAGGTGTAAAATTAGACTCAGGAATGCAGGCTGAGGGGAGTCATGGTAAGGCTTGAGAAAGAGTTCAAGAGTTTTGCGGAAAAGCATTACTAATTCTATTTCAATATTTTATTTCCATAATATTACTAATTACTGGCCATATCTCCAAATCTTCCCAAAATATCCACATTATTCTTTCAAATTCATTCCAAAACATCCTAGTTCCGAAACACTATTCGCTGAATGGTCGAAGGATCCAGTCTCCATAACCGAGGAGCAACGACGATTCGAATCGATTAATACCCAGCTGGAGATCCCTATCCACACTGCGTATCTAGCACATAAGCTTGCATACGCCAACCCCGCCTACCACGGCTTTTCATACCCCGGAACTGATCCTGTGCCACTCGAGAGCGCAGTACTCCTCTCGTCTCCAGGCACGACGGCCACGAGGGTACAAGCTACTCTCGCCATCTCTCCACTCCCAGTGTGTGGTTGTCGGTTCCACCAGTAGAGCCACCAGAGTCAGAGGCTTCTCGTAGTATGTGGCTAGTTGCAAAGTCTCAATCCAGCAGGCCTACAACGAACGGTCCCTAAACCTTTTTCCGACGGTGACGGTGCATTGGGACTCTAACCCAAATACCCCCGTCCCTTCGGTTTTCAAAACCCGTTTCCGTCGGTGACAATTATTGGGACTCTAACCCAATGCCACGATCACCGAGCAGGAAAACCCTTCCTCATTGATGAGAATGAACTAGCTAGGAACACTGCCAACCAACAAGGACATAACCAGTCCCATAAAGTGATTCTTTCGTTTTATATCATCACAATTTGAAATAACATTTTTGCAAAACTAATCATTAAGCATGACTAAGCATTTTTCAATACTTTTTATAAATCAGGTTCTCAGGTATTGACAGGTATTCAAGGATGGTAATGCATCAATTGGTTGTCACCCAACTCCTATTAACCTAATGCAATTAGTTAACTTGAGTGACAATTATTTTTAAAACAACAAGGAGAGGGGCAAATGCACCGGGGCTTGCCTTGGATTGCAAAAAGAGTCGGGTCGGGGTCGGTGCCGCAAATATCAAACCCTGGCATAAACTCAGCAACGGGCTCCTCAACTGTCACCTCGGGCTTCACCTCAGTATTCTCGGTCACTACACGTGTGCAATAATGAATGCATGATTATGATGCGACATGAAATGACAGATAAGATTCAATAATAAAGAGTACAAATTTGATCATAACCCTACCACAGACTAACCAAGACCATTCTAATCCATTAAGCCCTAGGTCATAAAAGGTGATTGACCTAGAACCACAACCAATCCAAAATCACACCAAACTTAAGTCATTAAGATTTTCTATTTCTTTTATTAATCTTTTAATCAAACATATAATCAATAACTAACAAAACTAATTTCAGTTGTGCCCAAACTTTACCAACAGATAGATCTTTACCTAAAACAGTACCAAGCCAATTTTCATGATTTTTTGAATTGCAGAGAATTAATTAAAATTCATTAAAGTTGGATTTATGAATTAAAAGACTGATTTTTTCTTCCTGCAGAAACTGTTCAAACTCACTATTTAATATTTTTATTAAATACTACATCTTACAGAGAGTGTCAAATTTTTTTTAGGATTTATAGCTTAACAATAATATTCATAGAAAAATAGCAAAACAGTTTACTATTCATTAAAAATAGAAATGGAAAAAGGCATTGAAAAACCCTAATAAATGGAAAAAACCTATTGCGGCCTGGAGCGGCCCACGAACGGAACAGCCGGCCCCCTCGGCCTGCCCCGCACCGCGCCAGCCATTTTGCTAAAGAGACCTCGAATGAAAAGGAAACTAACCCGCAGTCCACACAACACTATTCATATGAGTCTTTCGGATTGCACTTAACCCCCTGGATCTTTCCTTCTTCTAACCCGACACCCTTCCCTCTCTCTCAGAGCTGACCGGCGAGTCGCCGGCATTTGACCGGCCCCCAACTCGCCGACGGTGAGCCGGCTGGCCCAACCACGGGTACCAATGGACTCGGGACTTCCCCACGAACCAAACAAGCTACGTGTCGGCCTCCTTTAGGTACGGGGGTGTACCCAGCCGCAACCGCGGCGGCTCGGCCCCGACGGCGTGCCTCAAGCCGGTGAGCTCAAGCCTGTAGAGACCAAGATTAAGCGCGTTAAGGATTCAGGGGCTCACCACGGTTTGGTCTGGCTAGATTGCTCGACCCGCGACGGTGTAGAGAGGCGAGAACGGCGAGGATGGCGGATGGGGCGGCGCGAACACCACAGCGAGGTCCTGTTCCGAGGTACCTAAGACCCCAAACAAGGAACCCACGGAAACATGAGTATAACTATACCGTATGGAGCACAAAACGCCAGTCGAAACGGAGAGGGGCTCACTGAGACGAACTAGCCGCGTCGAAGGTGCCCACGGCGGCGCTCGGCCGGAGCAGAGAAAGAAGAACGCGGCGTGAGGCGGACTCCGACAGCAACAAGCCGACCAAAATGGCTCAGGAGGTGCGCAATGGGACGAATCAAACTACCGCACGAGGGAGAGGATGGAGGTGGACGGATGAGCGGCAATTTGGCCGATGACCGAGATGGGGTGAGGGAGGAAAATGGAGACGGTCGTCGCCTTTAAGCGGCCACGGACGCAAGGATAAGGTCGGGAAGGATCCGGGGCCCCCATGCGGTCGTAGCTCGACGGTGACAGGGCCATCCCCCTGGCCAGACATCCCCGGCGTGCGGCGCGGCACGCGCGTGTACCCGCGCTGCCCACGCGGCCAGGAACAGAGGGGGCCCGGTACTATTGCTCAGCTAGGTCAAATCCTATGGATTTCAAAATTACTCCTAAACCGTGCAGCTACAGTAGGGGCTCCAAAAACCAAAGTTGTGCCAAATTTTATTTAGAACACTTTTGCTTTTGACACCATGTTCAAATTCGGCTCAATTTGAAAAATATCAAAAAGGGGGTAAAAGTGGTTTTGAATTTCAAACAGTAATTTTGAAATTACTTTTAAATTTTCTCTACAACTGGAAAAATGGTAAACATGAAAGTTGTTCTACTCAGTGAGCTTGACAACTTATATTAAGGGAGTTTTTGGAGATTCAACATATTTTTGAAATTGAAGTTTCAAACTTGAATTTTAACAAAGTAATTTGAGTTTAATTTGAATTTCTGCAATAGAATTTCAAAATCTCCAAAAATAAAAGTTGTTCCATTTTAAAAGTTATACAACTTTTATTAAGACACTTTCATCAGATTCATTATAGATTTTAATTTAGAGTTTTAGGTCAACTCTAGGGCTTAATTTGATTTCTTATTTAATTTTTATTTTTGACTTTTGATTGAGGACTTAATTACACAATCAATACTAAATGAAGTCAAATCACTCTAGGGGCCCTAAGCACAATCATATGCAGATGATTGATAATAAACATGATGACATGGCAAATTAATTAAGCAATAATACCAGAGGTATTACAAAATGCAATTATCAGAATTAGAGGAATGGAGAGAAAAGGCTTATCAAAATTCAAAGATCTATAAATAAAGAACAAAAAGATGGCATGACAGGAGGATCAAGAAGAAGGAGTTTGCACCAGAAGATAAGGTATTACTTTTTAATTCCAGGTTCAAATTATTCGGGCTTGGAAAATTACGAAGCAAATGGAAAAGACCATTTACGGTTGTGAATGCATCGCCACATGTAGCGGTAACTCTACAATCACACGAAGGTACGTTATTCAAGGTAAATGGTCACCGACTTAAATTATTTTTAGAACCATTTAATTCAGAAGTTGTTGACGGGCTGGACTTTGTCCAATTACCCACTTTTTAATCCCGTCATTATCCGTTACGAAAAATTATCGCGCATCGCAACTAACAGGAAGTAGGAAGAGTCTAGAGGCTTCGCGAGCTCGATCAGCCAGGAAAGACACCTGGTGGGGCCGGTCGGTGCCCTAGTGGGGCCGGGTGGCGCCCCCCTGTCCCCTCTCGTCCCGACTCAAGTTTCCTTTTCTTTCTCGATCTTTCCTAAGTACAATCCCATAGATTCCCGATGCGTACGGATAATCTTTCGTACGAATCCTGTAGAACCTAGATTTAATCTTATCCCGTCTCCTGAAAACCCATATAAATACGCACCTATACCATCTTCAGATTGCATCCCATCATCATTGCCTTCCTCTCCTCTAAAGAAACTCTCTAGTTTAGATCTAGTAGCAATGGCAAGCAAATCGGTCGTCGGCGCTGACTCCGGCAAGCTCCAAGGCGACGACTCGAAGGCCATCATCCTCGCGCAGCCAAACCCCCTCGCCATCGTGCCGCCGAAGCACCTCGCCATCGTGCCACCGAAGCATCTTGCTACGATGCCCTAGCAGTTTGAGCAAGTCTACTACACGCATGCTCAGCCTGCTCTGCCATCGCCACCCGAGAGACTGCTGCTAGAAGATGGTACCAGGTGGAAGCAGATCGCTATTCCCCGAGGCACCCCACTTCTTCCACCTAGAGATAATGAGCGACTCCTGTCGGTCAAGACCGACAAGAACGGAACACTGGTATGTGCGAAGTACACCACTGCTCGCCCTGCCATCCAAGGAGTTCGTGCACGTCCAGGCCAAGTCCGCTACACCGAGTTCATACCACCTCTGCCCAAGAGACAGCGGGCTACATCTACATCAGCACTAGAGAAAGTCCCTAGACAGCCCCCGCTCTCTCTATGCATCCTTAATGAGAAGATGGAAGCTCTCTCTAACACCGTTAGGAGTATACAGAGGAATGAAGACTTAAGGAGCAAGACTATGAGTGACATGACTAAGCAGATAGAAGTCAATGTCAAGTTAATTCACAGTCTCAAGCGCGAAAAGGATCTGTTGAAAGAAGAGATTGGTGAGCTAAAGGAAGAAATTAGGAAGCTCGCGAAGAAGGGGCAGCCTTAAGTTGCCCTCGTTATCTATGTAATAAGGCATAAGTGTGTTAGGTTTGATTATATTATTAAGTGTGTTAGGTTTGATTATATTATTAAGTGTGCTAGGTTGGATTTATAATATTAAGTGTGTTAGGTAAGCCTATTGAGCTAGGGCAGTCGTTACCTCAGTCAGTTATCAGAGCTATCTAGTATTATTAATGAATAAAGTGCCGTATTCTCCTTATCAATATTAATGTTTTAGTTTACTCTACTCTCTATATTTTTGGTACGCATTTGTCTCCACATGTTGCGCAGAAAAGTATGCAGGAAAATAAGTGTGCGGGAGGCACATCGCGACTATGGAAAAACAATTCGCTCGGGAAAATCACGTAATTCGGAAGATAATCGAATCAGGACCTCGCACACCGAAGTGGACCTTGTGGGACCACAGAGGGACGCCGCCCGGCACCCTACCTAGGCCAGCCGGCCCCCCTCTGCACCCTCTGCATCCCCATCTCGGTCATGGTCAGGTTTGATCCCCATATAATTTAATTGCATATGTTTTGATTTCTGTTTTCAATCCGAATTAAAATTAACATGCTAAGTTACTTTTAAAAAGAGAAGAAGAAGATTGTTTAATTCGTAACTTAAGAATAAATTATATAATATTTTTCTAGGAATCATGTTACTATTAAAAATTATTTATAGGGACCCCATGATTGCTTAAGTCCTTGTGAAACATAATATAGTTGAATAATGAGAACTCGATCCCTGATATTTTGTCTTTGGAGATTTTATTTCGAAAATTTAAATGATTAGTTATGCCTCTCCTTTGTGGTAAAAATATTGTCCTACTAGAGCCATATATAGGATAGAAGCCTGCTACATATAGTACTTGTCTTTGTATTAAGTTTGGTCAACCTTTGTAACCCTTTGAAGAAATCTGTCATATTTTCGAATCAAGTGCCAATTCCACATAAGCATTACTCTAATCTGGAGTAATAGCGAGTCATTCTATTGAAAATGTTTCTCTCTTACATTGGGAGAAGGCACGAAAAAAATTATATAGCATAGTCACCAAATAATTGCTCCATGTTTTGTTAAAGTCTCTCAACTACTAAATTCAAAAGAGGTATGAGCTATGCAAAAGAAGAAGGGAGTATAAAAAAATAGATAAGTGTCCGAAGAAATTAAAACAATGGGTACTTAGATGCTCGCCTCCCTTAAAAAAAAGAAATAGCTCATACTCTCTATATACTCA
The DNA here is from genome assembly GCA_038502445.1 of Eremochloa ophiuroides. Taxonomy (NCBI): domain Eukaryota; kingdom Viridiplantae; phylum Streptophyta; class Magnoliopsida; order Poales; family Poaceae; genus Eremochloa; species Eremochloa ophiuroides. The sequence goes on from JAHLJS010000002.1 coordinate 83,847,040, forward strand.
AATTATATAAAAGAGAGACTTATTTTCTCAAGGAGCAAGATAGAATTAGGTTCCACCATATTCCACCAAATAAAGCTTGATTCGATTATATGCCTAATTTCTCTGTGGATTCATTGTTTGACTATACAATAAATACAATGCAAATATGTTTTCACATTTTACCTACCTGAGATCCACATAAGCTTTTTAGAAGTAGGATCAAAAAGGCAATATCATTAATGCCTTGGTAAGGATACAAAAATACCAGATATATCAGTGATTCGAGAGTACTACAAAAGGAGAAGGTAAAGCTAAGTTTATTTGCAAAAAAATTACATACTCTACAATTGACTCAAATAAAGGAAAAGAGTGATCTGTTTTCAAGCTATTCTGTTCTTCGACTACTCAAAGATTCATGGTAAACACTTTGAATTCCATAGTACATGCATGACTAGACTAGTTTTATATGATGTACTCTCAAGTTATGTTTTAAATGCTCCATTCTCTCTAAGAATCTTACATCTTAAAACCAACCTTTTTCTCAGGACGAGCAAAAGCCCAAGTGTGGGGTAATTGTTGACACTTGTTAATATCCAAATTTTATTATCAATTATCCCTGCATTAAACATGAATATCCAGTAGAATAGGGTTATTACTGATAGATTCCACGAGTTTTGGCGAATTGTCTATTTCCCAGGGGATTTTTCAGAAAAGCATAAAAGAAGGGTTAAAGAGCTTAATTACCACGAACTTAACCGCCAATGAAACATCATCACGAGAACACTAGAAGCATCTAGAACACACCCGAAGCACCGGAGCCCGAAACCCCACAGGGTGGAGCCGGCCGGCGCCAGGGTGGAGCCGGCCGGCGCCACCCTAGGGTTTTCCCCGCACCGCCTTCTAGAGTCTTCTACCACCGCCTATTAGAAGTCATCTGAGCCCTTGTTTCAAGTCAGGTTTGATCCTACGGCATACGTGAATCCTCCCGGGCTATAAATAAAGGGGCAGACCCCCTGGAGGAGAGCCAGATCAAGAGATGAAGACCCTGAAGCATTAGATAGATACCCACTAGATCCAGGCTAGCAATCAAGAGAGAGATTAGAGAGATAGAGTAGATGAGTAGAGATTCGGAGGAGTCCCGGCTGTCGGAGCTTCTTCGTAGCTGTGTTCGTCTGGATTCAGCTCCCTCGCCCGGAGTTGTGTTCTGAGGTACTTTTGTATTCAACATCCTGATTCAAGTAAGCATTTGTTCTTATTCGTTCTTAAGTTTACAACTCTATTTGAGTGCTTTGATCTTGGTAGCTCCTTGGTTGAAGTAGTAGTTTGTAGTGTAGAAGTGGTGTCTGGGCTATAATTACTTGTGAATGTCCCCTGATTGGCCGGATAGTGGTAGATCGCGTAGGTGACAGCTGCGTTGAGTCCTCTGTAGTCCACTTCCCGTTGATAGGATCGATAGGTGTATAAGTGTCTGGTAGGAGGGAACTCTGATTTCGCCTCTTATTCATGTCACTGCCCGATTAGAACGATATTATTCAAAGTTTACCAGTTGTCGGATCTAGATAATCATTTGCTATCTCCTCATTCTTTATATTCTCTGGATTGATTGTATTATTGGGTTAAGAGCCAATAGACTTAGTCAGTATCACCTACTGTTCCTTTGGGTTCGATATTAAAACCGGGATTGTCTGGTGAAGTGCTACATCGGTTGTTTTATTTGTGCTCTTGCGGATACCTTGATAATAATAATCTTTAATAGAGTGCAATTAATTTATATCAACAATCTCTAAGGAAGTGATGACGGATGTTAATGTGCTTAGTGCGGGAGTGTTGAACTGGGTTGTTTGCAAGTTTTACCGCACTCTCGTTGTCACACAACAAAGGCACCTTTTTTAAGTTAATTCCATAATCAAGTAGTGTTTGTTTCATGTAAAGAATTTGTGCACAACAAGCACCCGCGGCAATGTACTCCACTTCGGTTGTTGACAAGGCAACACTATTTTGTTTCTTGAAGGACCATGAAACTAGTGATCTTCCAAGCAAATGGCACCCTCCAGATGTGCTTTTCCGGTCAATCTTGCTGAATCGACAAGAGTAAAGTTAACTCCTTTGGGATACCAAAGGCCAATGCTTGGGGTGTGCTTTAGGTACCTAAGGATTCTTTTCACCACAACTAAGTGAGGTTCCTTAGGGTTAGCTTGAAAGCGCGTACATATACACACACTAAACATGATGTTGGGCCTAGATGCGGTCAAGTATAACAAACTACCGATCATCGAACGATAGAGAGTTTGGTCAACCGATTTACCTCCCTCATCAAGGTCGAGATGTCCGTTGGTAGGCATAGGGGTCTTGATGGGCTTGCATTCTTCTATCTTGAAGCGCTTGAGGAGGTCCTTCATGTACTTCTCTTGCGACACGAACGTCCCTTCCCTCAATTGCTTGACTTGAAAGCCGAGGAAGAATGTGAGCTCACCGATCATAGACACCTCAAACTCCTTGGACATCGTATCACCAAATTCATTGCAAAAATCTTCATTAGTTGAACCAAATATAATATCATCAACATAGACTTGACAAATGAAGATATGCCCTTTATGCTTCTTGGTGAATAGTGTGGTATCAACCAAGCCGATTTTGAAGCCCTTGCTGAGGAGAAAGTCGCGGAGGCGCTCATACCAAGCCTGTAGGGCTTGCTTCAAGCCATATAGCACCTTGGACAACCTATAAATATAGTTTGGGTATCTAGGGTCTTCAAAACCCGGTGGTTTTAAAACATAGACAAGTTCATTTATGAAGCCATTTAAAAATGCACTTTTCACATCCATTTGAAAGAGTTTTAGGTTGTGATTAGATGCATATGCAAGTAGGATACGGATGGCTTCCAATCTTGCTACCGGGGCAAAAGTCTCCCCAAAATCCAAGCCTTCAACTTGGGAGAACCTTTTTGCCACGAGGCTTACCTTGTTTCTCACAATATTGCCCTTGTCATCTTGCTTGTTGCGGAACACCCACTTGGTGCCTATGACTCTTGCTCCTTTTGGCTTCTCTTCAAGTGTCCAAACTTGATTGTGGGTGAAGTTGTTGAGTTCTTCATGCATGGCATTCACCCAATCCGGTCCGGATCTTGAAGAGCTTCTTCTATGCTAGTAGGCTCAATGCAAGAGACAAAAGAGTGATGTTCAATGAATTAAGCATGCCTTTGTGAGCGAGTCATTACCCCCCTTGAAGGACTCCCTATTATGAGATCTTGAGGATGTGCTTGTAGGAGTGGAGTAATTCTTCTATCAACCACTTGAGGAGGAGGTTGTGCAGCATCAACATCTTGTGCTTGTGCCTCAACTTCTTCTTGTGTGATGTGGGTGTCTTCATGTGGATCCTCCCCACCTTTATCTTCATAATCTTGAGGCACATTTGATGAAGATGGTTGATTGATCACTTGCACATCATCACCATCATCTTCATCATCTTTAGACTTGATATCTCTGGTTGGCATGTTCTTCATGGCCTTCCTCAATGGTTCATCACCTATATCATTAAGATTCTCATGCTCTCCTTGAGAGCCATTAGATTCATCGAACTCCACATCATATGTTTCTTCAACAAGGCCGGTGGCGTTGTTGAATACTCTTTATGCTTTGGACTTCAATGAGTAACCAACAAGAAAGCCAATATCACAACGTCTTTGAAACTTCCCTAGGTGTTGCCGCTTCTTGTAGATATAGCATTTGCAACCAAACACCCGGAAGTAGGAGACATCCGGCTTCTTGCCAATGAGAAGCCCATAGGGGGTCTTCTTTAGCAACCGGTGAGGGAATAGGCGGTTAGAAGCATAGCATGCGGTGTTGATTATCTCCGCCCAAAACCTCTCCGGTGTGTTGTACTCATCAAGCATTGTCCTTGCAAGGGTGATCAAAGTCCGGTTCTTCCTTTCAACAACTCCATTTCGTTGAGGGGTATAGGTGGATGAGACTTCATGCTTGATCCCAACTTCATCACAACAGACTTCAATGTTTGTGTTGTCAAATTCTTTTCCATTGTCACATCTATCTTCTTGATCTTTACTTCAAATTCATTTTGTGCTCTCTTGGCAAACTTCTTGAAAGATGCGGCAACTTTGGTCTTGTCATGAAGAAAGAACACCCAAGTGTATCTTGAAAAGTCATCAACAATCACTAAGCAATAGAGCTTGCCACCAATACTTTCATAGGTTGTTGGCCCAAATAAATCCATGTGAAGTAGCTATAATGGTCTTGAGGTTGATACAAATGCCTTGGATGGATGTGTATTTGCCACTTGCTTGCCGGCTTGACAAGCACTACACAATTTGTCCCTCTCAAATACGATCTCCTTCAATAGCTTCTTGAGTGTGCTCATTCCAACATGTGCAAGCCTTCTATGCCAAAGCCACCCAAGAGATTGCTTGGTGAATAGACAAGTCTTCAAATTTGCATCTTCCGAATTGAAGTCCACTAGATAGAGGTGATTGTACCGAAAACCCTTGAATATCACTTCATTGTCATCTTTCTTGGAAACAACCACTTCTTCACTTGTAAATAGGCATTGGAAGCCAAGATCACACAATTAACCAAAAGATAGCAAGTTGAAGCTCAAAGAAGCAACTAGAAGCACATTTGAAATAGAATGATCATTTGATATAGCCACTTTGCCAAGGCCTTGCACTTTGCTCTTGAAATTATCACCAAATGTAATCTTTCCTTGGTCTTCCACATTCTCTTCAAGTGAGGTGAACATAGGAGCATCACCGGTCATATGTTGAGTGCATCCACTATCAATTACTCAATGAGAGTCATCGGTCTTGTAGTTCACCTACACACAACAAATTAAGCTTGATGTTTAGGAACCCATACTTGAGAAGGGCTCCGGACTTTCTCAACCAAAGCTTTAGCCACCCACGATTGCCTAGGCCTATTCTTGTTAGGGGACCTAGGAACATCACTTTGACCTTGCCCTTAGAATCCTTTCTAAGCATGTAGTGAGAATAAAATGCAAAGGGCCTAGCATGCTTGGGCAAAGGTTGTGGTGGTGGTGTCTTGCACTCATGAGCAAAGTGACCTTCTTGACCACATTCAAATCATCTCTTTGGCTTGGGCTTGGGCTTGTTCTTTGCTTTGTTGAGTCTATTTTGGGCTCTAATGTTTTGCACTTTCTCACTCATGTAGCCAATCCCACTTCTATCAAACTTCATTACGGTGTTCATGAGGAGATCACTTTGAAGATATTAGCCTCTTGTGAATCCTTGCAAGCCAACGGTGAGGTGACTCTTTTCTTACTTCAACTTCTTGTTCTTTTCCAATACGCTTGCAAGTTGGCACTTCTCACTCTTGAGGATCTTGTTTTCTTCTCTAAGCACCTCAACTTCATCATCTTCTTGCACCGTTTCAATGACAATGGTATTGGTGTTTGATTGCCTCTCAAGCTCTTTCTTCAAGTTCTCATTCTCAATCTTGAGTTTCAAATAGTCATCATGGCAATCGGCCTCCACCACTTCCTTGCCCTTGCTACTAGCACCTTGCTTAATGATCTCGTCAGTCAAGTCATCACATGATGTAGCTACGTCACACTTAACAACAAGGTTAGGAGCATCATGTGTTTCATTGGAAAGCAAGTCATAAGCCATAGCAAGGTTGTCATGATTCACTTTTACTTGAGTATAGTCCTCTTTTAGCTTGTTGTAGCTAGTGGTGAGCTCAATGTGCATCCTCTCAAGTTTATCATGTTTTTCTTTGAGCTCCTTTATGTTGGATTTGAGCTCCTTGAGCTTGGATGACACATTTAGGTTTTCCTCTATAAGCTCATCACTAGTTTCAGTGAATTGTTCATTCTTACCTAAGAGGTTGCCATTCTCAAGTTTTAGCTTTTCATTTTTACTTGTTAGCTTTCTTATCATTTTGGTGTAATCATTGAGTAAGCTAACAAGTTCATCATATGTTGGTGAATCATACTCATTGTCACTATCACTACTCTCATCATCACTTTGTACCTTCTTGTCCTTAGCCATGAGGCAAAGGTGTGTTCGAGATGAGGGTGGTGATGGCGGTGGAGGAAGTGAAGTCCCAATCACAAGAGCGGCCACCTTTTCTTTCTCATCATCACTTTCTTCACCGGAAGAGCCACTTGAAGATTCAATGTCGGTGAGCCAATCACCAACAATGTAAGCCTTACCATTCTTCTTGTTCTTGTGGAATTGCTTCTTCTTAAATTCTTTCTTCTTGAATGGCTTGGCCTCCTTCTTCTTATCATCACTTTCATCACTTGAGTCTTGCCTCTTTCCCTTGTTCTTGTTCTTGAACTTGTCTTTCTTGGGCTTAGGGCATTGATGAGTAAGATGCCCAAGCTCTCCACAATTGTAGCAATCCATCTCAGAGGGTGGGCTTTCTTTTGCTACTATTGAAGAACTTATTCTTGTTGGAATCAAACTTGATTCCCTTGTTGTTGAGCTTTTTGAGAATCTTGGTGGTCTTCCTCACCATGAGAGCAATCTCCACATCATCATCATCACTTGTGGAATAAAGAGAAGAATACTTGACTTGAGATTTGCCTTTCTTGTCGGCCTTGAGAGCTAAGTCCTTCTTCTCTTCTTTTTTGGATGATGAGCCATCTTGGAGAGTGATCTTCATGTACATCTCATGAGTATTGACTTTTCCCAAGATTTGAGTGGGAGTTGCATTTGAGAGATCCCCTTGATGAAAGACGGTCACAATGTGACCACACTTGTCAATAGGAAGAGCATTGAGGATCCTCCTTGCAACTTCGGCAGAAGTGATTTGAGTGAGCCCAAGGCCAATGACTTTCTCTACAATGATATTCAATCGAGAATACATGTCATTAGCATTTTTCATTAGGAAGCATCTTAAAAGAATTGGGCTTATCAATGATAAGATAATATCGTTCCTCTCGCTCATTCTTAGTTCCCTCATGGAGCGCACAAATATCTGACCATAGTGTATGGGCCTTTTTGTGGTTCCTCACACGGTTGAACACCTCTTTGCTAAGGCCTCTAAAGATGATGTTGCGAGCCTTAGCATTCCACTTTTCGTTCTCTTCCTCAACGGGTGTGAGGGTTAGCGCCGGCTTTGGGAGTGGGGTGCCCTTGTGTAGTGGCTTTGTGAACACTAAGGTCTACTGCCTAAAGGTATGCCTCCATACAAATTTTCTAATAAGGAAAATCGTTACCGTCAAAGACGGGAGGGGGACCATCGTGACCACCGGACATCCTTCTCTTGGCGCTTAAGCCAAATTAGTGAGCACAAGGCTCTGATACCAATTGAAAGGATCGAGGATGCCCAAGAGGGGGGTGAATTGGGCAACTAATAAATTTTTCGCAAATCAAATCAACCTATCGCCATATGCCCAATCTCACCCCACAAGTGCATGTGTGTAATTCTAAACCTAAAACAAGTTATGCAACCTAGAGCCAAGTCCTATCACAAGAATACTACTCTAGGAATATAGAGAACACAAAGTAAATGCGGGAAAGTAAATGAGATAGAAAGACAAAGCCAATTTTTCCCGAGGTATCGGAGAGTCGGCACTCCCCACTAGTCCTCGTTGGAACACCCGCGCAAGGGTGTAGCACCCCCTTGATCCTCGCAAGGACCAAGTGCTCTCTACAGGCTGATCCTTTGCCTCTCTGGCATGGTGGATCGCAAGCTTCGTTTGGGCAGCCCACAAGCTCACAAGCTTGGCTTGGACCGCCCACAAGCTCTCCAAGCGGTCACCAAGCCTCCGATCGCCACCGAACCGTCTAGGTGATGCCGATCACCAAGAGTAACAAGTCTAGACTCTCACTTGACCAATAACAAGGCCAAAGAGGGTGATGGATGCACACAAGTCACTCTTGATATCTCTAGGGAAGAAGCTCACACGCAATGGAGTTCACTCAATCCTCCCTATGGCTCTTGCACTCTCACAAGGTCACAAGGGTTGCTTCAGCAGAACTAATGGGCAAGAGAGCTAGAATGAGGGTGATGGAGAAGCATAAATACCTCCCAAGCCTCACACTAGCCGTTGAGACACAAAACAGCTTTCTGCGAACCGTCGGACTCGATGAATAGTGCCACCGTCGGACCAAACGCCACCAGTCCGACTTGAATTTTTATTTTATTTTTAACACTTTTTAAAAACTATTTTTAAAACTAACACGCGTGAACTTTTTTTAAAAAAACTAACACTTTTGGACACGCCATCCAGGGTGGTGCGTCCAAACAGTACCGACGCGCCACCCAGGGTGGCGCGGCAGGAGCGCCACCTGGATCCGCGCTGGCAGCTCTAGCCGCGCCACATGCAACGGCGCGGGGGGCGCCGCGCCACGCTAGATGGCGCTTCCCCTGCCGCGCCACCCAGCATGGCGCGGCCAGGGGAATAACCGCCTAGCCGCGCGGCCCCCTCTCCCTCCTCACTTCCTGCCGCACCTCTCGTCCAAGCCATCGCCACCGCCGCCGGCCCACCGCCGGCCAGCCTTCCCCTGGCCACCCTCTCCTCCCCTCCTCCCCGGCCAGATCCGCCCCCTCCTCCCCTCGGTGTGGCCCACGGGGACTTGGCCGGCCTCCAGACGTGGGTGGAGGGCGGCTTGGCTTGCCTTAGCCGTCCGACGGGCTAGGGGGATGACCATCCCTATCGTCGTTGAAGTGTTGGTCAGGTACATTGCTTGTCTCATTGTCCTAATTTGCCATTGTTTAGTGCTTAGGGTTTGGGTAGGTTTCTCAGTTAGTTAATAGTTTGGGTTTTAGTTAGTTTTGTTGTAAGGGTTTAGTTAAGTAGCTAGATTTAGTTAGGTTTTAGTTAGGTAGGTTGATAGGGTTTTAGTTAGTTTGGTAGCTAGGGTTTTAGTTAGTTAGTTAGTTAGGTTGTTAGGTTTTGATGTAGTTAGTTAGGTAGGTTTTCAATAAGTTAGTTAGATGTTTTTGAAAGTTGAACGGAGTTTTACTTTGGTGCGATGATTGGCAGGAGTGGAATCTGGATGGATTGTTTTGTCCGTGTTTTTTCCAGGGGAAGTATTAGTAGAGAAGATTGTATGTTTGAGGACATGGAAGAAGATTTGGAAATGTTTGACGAACCGCCTTCGTTCATGGAGCTTATGGTGCGGTTGGGGTCGAAGTTTGTGGGTAACTTCACATTGAAAGCGAGGTTCGATGCCGGGAAGAATAGGCCACGCTATGTGATAATGCCCTTGCTTGGCCCCTCGGTTTGGAGTCGCTACAATCGAGCACTTCAAGCTTCAAATTCTCTGGTTCCTGAGGTTGTGGTGGAGAATGCCTACAAGGTGGCTGATGAGCCCGATGATGAGCCATACGATGATGGATTGCAAGGTGACCAAGTCAGTTTTCAGGCTGATGCAGTAGAAGCAGAGGGTGTTATGGGCACAGATTGTGTGCTGACGTAGGATCACGATGATATGGCAAGTGGATGAGCCGATGAGGAGGTCACCGGGGCACATAAGTAATGACTTCGATGTGAATGAATTTGAACGAGAGGAGGAGGAGGAGCTGGAGGAGGAAAGGATTGGTGATTTGGTAGACACTGATTCATCGGATTCAGAGGAGGAGCGAGGAGGCACTGAGCAGTATGGCAACCCCGTCCGTCCTATGCCAACGCCAGTTAGTTTGCAAGAACTACATGCGTTGCCGGTGCATGGAAGATTGGCTTAGAGCTGAGGATGATGATGTCATGGCTCATGATTCGTGGGGTCATTTGAGCGAAGCCGAGGCGTACGTTCCACCACCTCCGTACACGGCTACAGAGTTGCTGCAAACATCCAATTCAGTAGAGTACCCAACTATAGGGATGTCAGCATGATGGATATGGCAGTATGTGACACAGGCCTCCAATTGTGCAGGGAGTCATCTTACAACCATGATAATGAAATCCTTGCTAAAGGGATGTTATTCAACACGCTGGCTGAGCTAAAATTGTTCCTTGAGAATTATGCTGTTTACCACCATAGGCCATACACCGTGACTCATTCCAACAAGAATGTGTTGTTTTATGTCATCTGCAAAAAGGTTGCTTGTGGAGGCTAAATGCCTCGTAAGAAAAGGAACAACGGGAAGTAGAAGATAACTAAAGTGGTGCAGCCTCACACATGCGCGTCGAATGAGAAGGAAGAAAACCATCCTCAGCTCACGGCACGTTACCTTGCTCGGCGCATATTGGGCATCGTTGATGACAACAATGACGTATCTATTTCTTCATTGATCCAGAGCATAGTGGGTTTCACTAGTACGTGCCAAAGTACTGGAAAGGTGTGGCGTGCTAAGCAGATTGCCCTGGAGATACGGTGGGGTAGCTAGAAGGAAGCCTACAATAGAGTTCAAAGAATTCTATGTGCAATGAGCTCCTATAACCCCGGGATGAAATGGTTCGTAGACACTGGCGGCATATACTTCATTGTTGAAGGTCAACTGAAACACGTACTGAGGCGTGTGTTTTGGTCCTTTGCGCAGACAGAACACGCATTCCAGTTTTGTCGGCCAGTGGTGCTAGTTGATGGCACCTTTCTAACAGGGAAGTACAGGGGCGTGTTGATGATGGCAGCTGCTGTTGATCCAGAGAATCAGATAGTTCCAATGGCATTTGCCTTAGCGGAGGGCGAGAACAATGACTCATGGTCCTGGTTCATGCGACTTCTACGGACTGAGGTGCTTGGCTCATCCCGCACTGTTTGTATGATATCAGATCGGCACGCGGGTCTCCTTAATGCGGACTGAAGAACAGATACCGGGGTATCCTCCTCTAGTTCATAGATAGTGCACGTGTCATTTTGCAGCCAACTATTGGAGGCGTCATCGCAACAAGGAGGTTTGTGACAAGCTCAAGGACCTTTGCTACAAGCGTACAGAGCGGGAGTTCAAGGAAACAAAGACAGAACTTGATAAGATGGTGAACGCACAATGGAAGGTGTGGTTGGCCCAACAGATGGACGAGAAAGCTAAGTGGGCGCTGGCATACGATGAGGACGGTTACAGGTATGGCATCATGACGACCAACTCGTCCGAGTCTTTCAATAGGGTTTTCAAGGGTGTCCGAGCTTTACCCGTGTCTGGAATTGTGGAGTACTCATTTCATAAGTGCAATGAATATTTTGTGAAGAGATGGGCAAAAGTGCAGAGGAGGCTAGCGAACGATGGTGGTATGTTTGGAAAAGCAGCGCGGGAATATTTGGATGAGGCCGAAGTTTGGTCCAAAATGCAGGTAGGAGAGGCCTACGGGCCCAACAGGCAGGTTTACAACATACGGGGGAGGGGTGGCACGATGCTGGGAGGTGAAACGTATGGAGGCCGCAATTACAGGGTAGACCTCGAGAAAGTTACGTGCACTTGCAATGTCCCGCAGATAATGCATGCCCCCTGTTCCCACAAGATAACGGTTTGCAGCGTTATCGGATACGACCACAAAGCTCCCCCCTTTATGTCTCCGCTGTACCTTCGCGTAAACACCCTAAGTATATGGCAGAAAAGCTTTGAGCCGTACCTTGACCCCACCCAATGGCCACCTTATTTGGGTGCAGACTATGTACCCGATCCAGGGTTGATGAAGCTCGGTAAGGAAAGGAGGAAGAAGAAGAGGTTGAAAGGGGACATGGACGCTATGAAATGATACAGCGATGATATGTACGGTGGGGATGACTTCAACGAGACACGTGGGACCAATCTATGCTCCGTTTGCCACTGAACCAGGCCACAAGGCCTCTAGACATAGGAGTAGAGGCAACCAGGTATACGAATGCTCTTAGCAACCATGGTCTTATCATTGTTTTCTTTTTATGCATTCTTTTTGGTCATTTAAATAATATAATTTCATTATTTATCATGATACGTTTGATTTGTTTCTAACATGTTTTTTCTTGTTCATGCAGGATGGCTTAGACCTAGCAGCTTAGCATAAGTGTATGACCTGATGGTGGATGTTGTGTACACAATACGTGTAAATACATGACGATGTGTTTTAACTGCGTATTTGGTTTCCTTGGCTCTTCTTATTTTATCTTATGAAGAAGAACTATTAAAGTAGAAAACTAAAACAAAAACAAAAAACGATGACTAACAAGGTGGACTCAACTTCCTTACCAACAAAAAACAAAAACCAGCACAAAAACAGAAACCAGGAGAAAACAGAAAACAACAGAAACAGAAAACTGAAAACTGAAAACTTCCCAGCCCAGTCTCTGCCGCGCCATCCCTGGTGGCGCGGCCACTTACTGCCATGTGATGGCTACGCCATCCGCAGTGGCACGGCCAGGCGGCCGCGCCATCCAGGGTGGCGCGGCTCAGACAGCTGCACGGCCGGTCACGACGGGCCACGGCTGGCCTGAGGCCGGCCAGGCGGCCGCGCCATCCAGGGTGGCGTGGCTCAGACAGCTGCACGGCCGGTCACGGTGGGCCACAGCTGGCTTGAGGCCACCCACGTCCGGTCACGGCGGGCCATGGCTGGCCTGAGGCCGGCCAAGACCGGCCATGGCGGTCCACAGCCGGTCAAGGAGGACCACGGCTGCCCTAAGGCTGGCCATAGCCCGGCCATGCTTACTCAGTGATTCAGAGAGCTTGCGAATAACCTTTTCAGTGCATAGCCTTTTCAGTGAGTTGTCAATTCAATTCATAGCCAGTCTCAGTCACTTAGACAGCACAGCCTGTAGCCTTTTCAGTGCGTAGCCTTTTCAGTGACGTTGTCAGGTCACGAGTAGGGTGTTCGGTGACTCAGACTGGACAGTGAGTAGGCTTTTCAGGGCTATATAATTGACAACGAGTAGCCTTTACTTTGGCAGTCCGAGAATCTAGCCTTTTCAGAGTACTACAAAGAACTGTGTTGATTTAACTCTGCATTAATTCAATTGTATTTGAAGGCAACGTCACCCCTCGCCTCCCTTTATATACATGGGACTACCCCCTCGGCGAACATCACCAGCAATATAAGATATCTGGACCAAAGAAATGGGGGTTTAGGGGTTGAGAAGCTCAAGGGCACGGTGGAGAGCAAGGGCCCGCCAATAATGTGGGATGATGGGGGTAGTCTTGGTCCCGATGAGTTCGACGAACCCATTGACAGGTTTCCAGAAGAGAGCAAGAGTGATTATGGTCCAGAAAGACCTCTGAGGGACTACATGAAGAAGGATAAAGAAGTGTGGCCGAAATGCAGGCATGGCTGAGGATTGCCTTGTGCAGATGTACACCGAGGGCGGGATACACGGGGGCCGGCGATTCTTCAAGTGTCCCTATGCATATGTAATGTTTTCTTGTCATTTATTTTTGCTATGTATTTCGCAACATAAAAGCATGCTAACAAATCTATTCATCGCAGACCTCGTGGGCAGAAGACAGTTGTGGGTTCACTAAGTGGGTGGACCCTCTACCTATTACCCCGCATTTAGAGTACATCTGGTACCTGCAGGACCGCATCGGCTCGCTCGGCCCAAGCTACAGCTCAAGCCACAACAAGGAGAAAGATGAGAAAGGAGGCAACAGTGGGGCCACATCGCAGGAGCCAATATGCACAGACCCGTACTGCCGCTGCCCTCATCACAAGAACATTGGCAATCCGCCGGCATCGCCACCGCCACCACCACCGCCAATGGGCGGTTACTATGGGGAAGGAGCGACTCAGCTCAATATGTGGCAGCACTACTAGTAGGGTGTCCATTTGTCCGTCTATGTGTGTGGTGCATGTTTCAATTACCTAAGGCATGTTAGGTCTAGTGCAGAGAGTCTTTACCCTTGTTTGGTGCAGATTCTCACATGCCATTTCGTGTATTCATTGTATGTTTTAGTTCCCAAGGCATGTTAGGGTCCACACATGCCTTTTCATGTGTTGTGCTTGTTCGCATCATTTAGTAATATGTTTAACAAGAAAAGAAATGTCCGCAGCATGAAACATGAACTAAAAACACTGACTAAGTCAACACAATAGTACGATTAGTTTACAATACAGAAGTTCAATACATGACAACCAAATATAGGGTCCTCAATACGAAAACACAAAGTTCAATTCAAATCCAACAAGCTACCGAGTGCAACGAGGCCACTTTCCCTTGGCGAAAGCATCGGGGTTCTCCTCCATGGCTGCTTTTGCACGACGTCACGCTCAAGCTTCTTCTCCTTCTCCTCTCTGAAAGCTGCGAGACGCCTCAGCGAGCCTCTTTTTCCCGCTCCTTCTCCACGGCCAACTCTTTGCGTCCCCTCTCCATCCTCTCCTCCCGCTCTGCGTCCAACCTCAAAAGACGCTGCATCTGCTCCTTGTCCTCCTCAGAGATCTCGGTGTCGATCCACTGCTCAAAATCACAGAGCGGTGGCGGAGTCTACAAAAAACACATTATTTTACGGTAACAGAATTAATTTCAGCAGAATACAATACCACATTCTCACCAGCATATTAATGCGCCGCTGTTGTATGGTAGGCTCGTACACATAGTTGGCACACATCCAGTAACGCTGCCTATACGTGTCCTCCTCGTCCGACCTAGCCACCTTGCATGGATCGCCACAAAAGCACATAGACACAGGAACACCACTAGGCAGTGGCAAGACATCAAACGCATTTGCGGGCCACAACGGGTCCATGCAAATGGGCTTTGGTTTACGAGGCCTACCACGCTTAGGCATACTACTGTGCCATGAAAATGATATTAGTAATTGTTGCAAAATCAAACCGAAACTACAAACTATGAACCCTAACCATAACCCTAGAAAACACTAAAGGAGCTCCTGACAGAGGGACTAAAAACATTGGAATCCGGAAATTTCTTGGGGGAAACAAGAGAGGAAGGAGGGATCGACGATTGGATGCACTTACAACGCAGAGGAGAGGACCAGGGGCGCCAAAATCGCCTTGAGCTCGCGGCGGCGGTGCCTGGCTCGAACAGACAGCAGAGGAAGTGAGGAGGGAGAGGGAAAGGGAAAGGGGGCCGCGCCATGCGGGGTGGCGTGGCTGGGGACGCGCCAGGCATTGTGGCGCGGCAGCCCCCGCGCCGTTGCATGTGGCGTGGCGGGGCCTACCAGCGCGGAGCCATGTGGCGGCTCCACCGCGCCACCCTGGGTGGCGCGTCCAAATGTGCTAGTTTTAAAAAAAAATGTTGCCGCGTGTTAGTTTTAAAAATAGTTTTTAAAAAGTGTTAAAAATAAAAAAAAATCTCCGACTCCCACAAGCGTCCTGCAGTCAACACTGTGCGGAGGAGCGTCGGACCGACTCTAATGGTCCGACGACCACCGTCGGACCATATTCCGACGCCCTCGAGCTCTCGGGTGAACTCAGCATAGTGACCCTCAACGGCTACAACACGGACCAATGGTCCGACGCTCCCCGTCGGACATAGTCTGACGCTCAGTTGCTCTCTGGACCTCTCTGGAAACGTCAGACTCTGTGAACCATTACTCTGACGCCCTCTTTCTCCATAGTCCGACGCTCGCCTGTGAAACCCCTGATACCGTCGGACGCTGGGCAATGGTCCGACGACCATCCCAGCAACATCCGATGGTCTCTGGTGAGCTGAGAGGCCACCAGAGGCTGCCACATACCGTCGGACTCTGAGTATTGGTCCGACGACCATACTGCTCAGGGTCTGACGCTCAAAACTCAATCAAAACTCCGCCGAATCGAAAACTTTCCAAAACAAAGTTTGATCCTCTCTCGCAAGAGACTCCCTGGGCTATCTAGAGCTATGTTGGACAAGTGTGTATCACATCTACACTCTCTAACCTTTCCCTAAGTCAAGCTACCCATCCAAACCCCTCTTTATAGTACGGTCAAAGTGAAAAATAAAACCTAAGACTACTCCAAGTGTCAATCACCATCTTGAATTCCATCCTTTGAAAACGGAATCGATTTCCATCGCTAGGGGCTTGAACCTACATGTTATTATGACCTAACCTCTAGGTTATCCTGCAAAACACACGTTAGTCATAATAACCTCTTTGTTGTCATTAATCACCGAAGCCACTAGGGCCTAGATGCTACATAGGGAAAAATTCATGTGTATAATTGAGGAATAGAAAACATAGAAATTCTAGAGGATTTGTTGTTTGGGACAAAGAAATATGAGCAGCGCGTGAATTTAGGGGTTTGTGGAAAACATAATTACTTAGACCGTATGTCTCCAACTAACGAGTGTGGCTGTGTCTTCATGGAAGTAAGTGTTTATATGTCCACAGTGGTGCTAACTACGTAGCTATCTAACATAGAGGTGAGAGATAAAAGCAAAGATTATTTTATACAATCTTACTTTTATGTACTATTAGATCTGGTGGCGCCCAGAATTTTCGAGAGCCTGGGCGAATATAACAATTGTAAATAAGTTTACTATTGTTGGCATAAATTAACTGCACTCTATTAAAGATTATTATTGTCAAGGTATCCGCAAGCGCTCCGATAAAACAACCGATGTAGCACTTCACCAGACAATCCCAGTTTTAATATCGAACCCAAAGGAACAGTAGGTGATACTGACTAAGTCTATTGGCTCTTAACCCGATAACACAATCAATCCGAAGAATATCAAGAATGAGGAGATAACAAATGATTATCTAGATCCGACAACCGGTAAACTTTGAATAATATCGTTCTAATCGGGCAGTGACATGAATAAGAGGCGAAATTAGAGTTCCCTCCTACCAGACACTTATACAACTATCGATCCTATCAATGGGAAGTGGACTACAGAGGACTCAACGCAGCTGTTACCTACGCGATCTACCACTATCCGGCCAATCAGGGGACATTCACAAGTAATTATAGCCCAAACAGCACGTCTACACTACAAACTACTACTTCAACCAAGGAGCTACCAAGATCAAAGCACTCAAATAGAGTTGTAAACTTAAGAACGAATAAGAACAAATGCTTACTTGAACCAGGATGTTGAATACAAAAGTATATCAGAACGCAACTCCGGGCGAGGGAGCTGAATCCAGACGAACACAGCTACGAAGAAGCTCCGACAGGCCAGGACTCCTTCGAATCTCTACTCATCTACTCTGTCTCTCTAATCTCTCTCTTAATTGCTAGCCTAGATCTAGTGGATATCTATCTAATGCTTCAGGGTCTTCATCTCTTGATCTGGCTCTCCTCCAGGGGGGTCTGCCCCTTTATTTATAGCCCGGTGGGATTCACGTATGCCGTAGGATCAAACCGACTTGAAACAAGGGCTCAGATGACTTCTAATAGACGGTGGTAGAAGGCTCCAGAAGGCGGCGCGGGGGAAACCCTAGGGGGCGCCGGTCGGCCCCGCCCTGGCGCCAGCCAGCCCCACCCTGTGGGTTTTGGGCCCCGGTGCTTCGGGTGTGCTCCAGATGCTTCTAGTGTTCTCGTGATGATGTTTCCTTGGCGGTTAAGATTCGTGGTAATTATGCTCTTTAATCCTTCTTTTAAGCTTTTCTGGAAAATCCCCTGAGAAATAGACAATTCACCAAAACTCGTGGAATCTGTCAGTAATAACCCTATTCTACTGGATATTCTTGTTTAATGCAGGGATAATTGATAATAAAATTTGGATGATAACAAGTGTCAACAATTACCCCCACACTTAGGCTTTTGCTCGTCCCGAGAAAAAGGTTGGTTTTAAGATGTAAGATTCTTAGAGAGAATAGAGCATTTAAAACATAACTTGAGAGTACATCATATAAAACTAGTCTAGTCATGCATGTACTATGGAATTCAAAGTGTCTACCATGAATCTTTGAGTAGTCGAAGAACAGAATAGCTTGAAAACAGATCACTCTTTTCCTTTATTTGAGTCAATTGTAGAGTATGTAATTTTTTTGCAAATAAACTTAGCTTTACCTTCTCCTTTTGTAGTACTCTCGAATCACTGATATCTGGTATTTTTGTATCCTTACCAAGGCATTAATGATATTGCCTTTTTGATCCTACTTCTAAAAAGCTTATGTGGATCTCAGGTAGGTAAAATGTGAAATCATACTTGCATTGTATTTATTGTAAAGTCAATCAATGAATCCCAGAGAAATGAGGCATATAATCGAATCAAGCTTTATTTGGTGGAATATGGTGGAACCTAATTCTACCTTACTCCTTGAAAAAAAATAAATCTCTATTTTGTACAACTGAGCTTAATCAGAGAGTATGAGCTATCTCTTTTCTTTCTTTCTTTCTTTCTTTCTTCTCTTTTTTTCAAGGGAGGCGAGTATCTAAGTACCCATTGTTTTAATTTCTTCGGACACTTGTCCATTTTTTATACTCCCTTCTTCTTTTGCATAGCTCATATTTCTTTTGAATTTAGTAGTTGAGAGACTTTAACAAAACTTGGAGCAATTATTTGGTGACTATGCTATATAATTATTTTTGGTGTTTTCTCCCAGTGTAGGGAGAGAAACAGTTCCAATAGAATGACTCGCTATTACTTCGGATTAGAGTAATGCTTATGTGGAATTGACACTTGATTCGAAAATATGATAGATTTCTTCAAAGGGTTGCAAAGGTTGACCAAACTCAATATAAAGACAAGTATTATATGTAGCAGGCTTCTATCCTATATATGGCTCTGGTAGGACAATATTTTTACCACAAAGGAGAGGTATAACTAATCATTTAAATTTTCAAAATAAAATCTCCAAAGACAAAACATCAGGGATCGAGTTCTCATTATTAACTATATCATGTTTCACAACGACTTAAGCAATCATGGGGTCCCTATAAATAGTTTCCAATAGTAACATGATTTCTAGAAAAGTGTTATATAATTTATTCTTAAGCTATGAATTAAACAATCTTCTTCTTCTCTTTTAAAAGTAATTTTAGCATGCGAATTTTAATTTGGATCGAAACGGAATCGAAACATGCGCAATTATATTGTATGGGGATCAAACCTGACCATGACCGAGAAGGGGATGCAGAGGATGCAGAGGGGGGCCCGACCGGCCCAGGTAGGGCGCCAGGCGGCGCACCTCTATGGCCCCACGAGGTCCACTTCATTGTGCGAGGTCCTGGTTCGATTGTCTTCCGAATTACATGATTTTTTCGAGCGAATTGTTTTCCATAGTCGCGATGTGCCTCCCTCACACTTATTTTCCTGCATACTTTTCTGCACAACATGTGGAGATAACATGCGTACCAAAAAAATATAGAGAGTAGAGTAAACTAAAACATTAATATTGATAAAAAGAATAAGGCACTTTATTCATTAATAATACTAGATAACTATGATAACTGACTGAGCTAACGACTGCCCTAGCTCATTAGGCTTGCCTAACACACTTAATATTATAAATCAAACCTAGCACACTCGATAATATAACCAAACCTAACACACTTGTGCCTAATTACATAGATAACGAGAGCAACTTAAGGCTGCCCCTTCTTCGCGAGCTTCCTAATTTCTTCCTTAAGATCACCAATCTCTACTTTCAGCTGATCTTTTTCGTGCTTGAGACTGCGAATTAACTTGACATTGACTTCTATCTGCTTAGTCATGTCGCTCATAATCTTGCTCCTTAAGTCATCATTCCTTTCTATACCCCTAACGGTGTTAGAGAGCTTCCATCTTCTCATTAAGGATGAGTAGACAGAGCGGGGGCTGTCTAGGGACTTTCTCTAGTGCTGATGTAGATGTAGCCCGCTGTCTCTTGGGCAGGAGGTGGTATGAACTCGGTGTAGCGGACTTGGTCTGGACGTGCACGAACTCCTTGGATGGCAGGGCGAGCAGTAGTGTACTTCGCACATACCAGCGTTTCGTTCTTGTCGGTCTTGACCGACAGGAGTCGCTCATTATCTCTCAGTGGAAGAAGTGGAGTGCCTCGGGAAATAGCGATCTTCTTCCCCCTGGTACCACCTTCTAACAGTAGTCTCTCAGGTGGCGATGGTAGAGCAGGCTGAGCATGCGTGTAGTAGACTTGCTCGAACTGCTGGGGCACCGTAGCAATATGCTTCGGTGGCACGATGGCAAGAGGCTTCGGCTGCGCGAGGACGATGGCCTTCGAGTCGTCCACTTGGATCTTGTCGGAGTCAGCGCCGACGACCGCTTTGCTTGCCATTGCTACTAGATCTAAACTAAAGAGTTCTTTTGGAAGAGAGGAAGGCAATGATGATGGGATGCAATCTGAGGATGGTATAGGTGCGTATTTATATGGGTTTTCAGGAGACAGGATAAGATCAAATCTAGGTTCTACAGGATTCGTACGAAAGATTATCCGTACGCATCGGGAATCTATGGGACTGTACGTAGAAAAGATAGAGAAAGAAAAGGGAACTTGAGTCGGGACGAGAGGGGATGGGGGGCGCCGGCTGGCCCCACCAGGTGTCTTTCCTTGCTGGCTGAGCTCGTGAAGCCTCTAGACTCTTCCTACTTCCTGTTAGTTGCGATGCGCGATAATTTTTTCGTAACGGATAATGACGGGACTAAAAAGTGGGTAATTGGACAAAGTCCAGCCCATCAACAACTTTTGAATTAAATGGTTCTAAAAATAATTTAAGTCAGTGACCATTTACCTTGAATGACGTACCTTCATGTGATTGTAGAGTTACCGCTCCATGTGGCGATCCATTCACAACCGTAAATGGTCCTTCCCATTTGCTTCGTAGTTTTCCAAGCCCGAATAATTGAACCTGAAATTAAAAAGTAATACCTTATCTCCTGGTGCAAACTCCTTCTTCTTGATCCTCTTGTCATGCCATCTTTTTGTTCTTTCTTTATATATCTTTGAATTGTGATAAGCGTTTTCTCCCCATTCTTCTAATTCTGATAATTGCATTTTTTTTCTCTTTTCGCCAACAGCTTCAAAGTTCATATTCCATCTCTTAATAGCCCAGTGAGCTTTATGCTCTAATTCCACTGGTAAATGACAGGTCTTACCATATACTAGCTGGTAAGGTGACATACCCAATAGTGTCTTGTATGCGGTCCAATATGCCCAAAGTGCTTCGGGTAATCGGTCCTTCCATACAGTACACATCTTATTTACTGTTTTCTGTAGAATATTCTTGATTTTTTTGTTTGATGTTTCTACCTGGCCACTTGTCTGAGGATGGTATGGTGTAGTAACATTATGACGGATGCCATGAGCTTGCAAGTATCGGTGAAACTTCTTATCAGTGAAGTGTGTCCCTCCGTCACTAATGGCCATCCTTGGTGTTCCAAACCTTGGAAATATAATCTCTTCGAACATATTCTTTGAATGCTTGGAATCAGCATTCATACATGGCATAGCTTCTACCCACTTGGATACATAGTCAACTGCCACCAGAATATATTCACAATTTCTTGATTTCACAAATGGTCCCATGTAATCAATTCCCCAGACATCAAAGAGCTCGATTTGGAGATTGTTGGTGAGTGGCATAGCATCTCTTGCATTGATATTTCTGTGCCTCTGACATGATCCACATCTCCGGACAAAATCTTTGGTGTTTTCATATATAGTTGGCCAAAAGAACCCACTCTGCCAGATTTTAGCATGAGTGCGGAATGCTCCATAATGACCTCCATATGGTGATGCATGGCATTTCTGAATGATCTGCATGCCCTCTTCTACTGGTACACATCTTCTAGGTAATCCATCTGAACAAATTCTGAAGAGGTATGGCGGATCCCATATGTGGAGACGACTTTCATAAATAAGCTTCTTTTTATTTTCCTCTGGTGGTACATAACCTGCAACCATAAAGTTGACAATATTCGCGTACCAAGGGTCTGACTTGGTCAATTTAAACAACATGTCATCTCTTAATGAGTCATTAATAGGCAATTCCTGAGGTTTCTCAAAGTGTATTCTAGACAAGTGATCAGCAACTGGATTTTCTATTCCTCTTCTATCTTTAATTTCTAAGTCAAATTCTTGGAGTAACAAAATCCATCTTATCAAACGAGGTTTAGCATCTTTCTTAGTGAGCAAATATTTTAAAGCAGCATGATCAGAATAAACAATTACTCTTGCTCCTACTAAGTAAGATCTAAATTTATCAATAGCAAAAACAACAGCCAGGAGTTCTTTTTCAGTTGTTACATAATTTAATCGTGCTCCTGTCATAGTTTTACTAGCATAAGCAATTGCATGATGCTTCTTATCTTTTGTTTGTCCTAAAACTGCCCTATAGCATAATCACTAACATCACACATAATTTCAAAAGGTAAAGATCAATCAGGGGGTTGAATGATTGGTGCTGATGTAAGTGCTTCTTTAAGAATATTAAAAGATTTTAAACATGCATCATCAAATTCAAAAGGAACATCCTTAGCTAGCAAGTTAGTCAGCTGTCCAGCAATATGTGAAAAATCTTTTATAAATCTGTGATAAAAACCACAATGACCAAGAAAACTTGAGATTCCTTTTATATTAACAGGTGGAGGTAGTTGTTCAATTACTTCAATTTTTGCCTTATCTACCTCTATACCTCTTTTAGACACTAAATGCCCTAGCACTATTCCTTCTCTAACCATAAAATGACATTTTTCCCAATTAAGGACTAAGTGTTTTTCTTCACATCTCTGCAAAACCTTATCTAAATTTTCTAGACAATCATCAAAAGTTTTTCCATAAACTGAAAAATCATCCATAAAAACTTCCATAATTTCTTCTATCATTTCAGAAAATATAGACATCATACATCTTTGAAAAGAAGCAGGTGCATTACATAATCCAAAAGACATTCTACGATAAGCATAAGTTCCATAAGGACATGTAAAAGTGTTTTGCTTTGATCATCAGGGTGGATAGGAATTTGGTGATATCTAGAATAACCATCAAGGAAAAAAAGAAAGAATAATTTGCCAAACGCTCTAACATTTCATCAATGAAGGACAGCGAAAAATGATCTTTCTTGGTTGCTTTATTGAGTTTTCTATAATCTATACACATATGCCATCCTGTAATAGTTCTCTGGGGTATCAATTCTTTTTTATCATTTTTAACTACGGCCATACCACCCTTTTTAGGTACAACTTGAACAGGGCTTACCCACTCACTATGTGGAACAGGATAAATAATTACAGCATGCAAAAGTTTCAAGACCTCTTTCTTAACAACCTCCCTCATCGCATTTTGAAGCCTACGTTGGGGCTCTCTAGAAGGTGTAATTTCTGGGTTGGTTGGAATACGATGGGTGCATAAAACAGGACTAATCCCCTTAAGGTCTTGGAGTGAATAACCAAAAGTAGCACGATGTTTTTCTAAGACAGTTATTAATCTAAAAGACTCTTCATCAGAAAGTTTATCACTAATAATCACGGGAGAATTTTAATCATCATTCAGAAAAATATACTTAAGACCAGAAGGTAGTTGCTTAAGCTCAATAGAAGGCTTAGATGGCTCTAGTAATTCATCCAGAGGTTCAGGATCAATCAGATCCTCTTTCTCTTCATTAATGAAGAACTGAGTATCATCCTCTAAATTAGGTTCAATAAATTCCTCAAGTGACACAGCCTTAACTTCTTCTATCGGATCTAACTCAGGAGGTGGCTCTGCCTTAGCTTTTAATGCATGAGTTATAGGCACTGAGAGATTAAATCCCTTCCCAAGTTTAATATCTAAATTGCCCGCACAACCTTCTCGCAAAAGTTTTCCTATTGGTAACCCAATCATTACATCAAAATCCCAAACATCAAAGATATAGAAATTCAGCAAAATTCAGAATTCATTAATTACAATAGGAAGAGAACATAAAACACCTGAACTAGGAATAATATATCCTGAACGATTTTTCAATAATTTATTTGTAGGAATTAATGGCATATCTTTCAAGAATTTTTCAGCAAATGTAAGAGACATGATATTGACACCTACTATTGGATTATAAAAGGCATCAAAAAGATATACATCAATTTGACATTTAATAGTAATGGGAGGAGAATTTAAACGAATTATATCATTTGAAAGCTCAGATTCTATCAACCACTCATTACTCATAACAAAAATCAATTCTCTTGTTATCTCTCTAAGGAATTTTAAATCAGCAGGATATGAAATATTAAAACTTTTAAAATTCATAGACTCTTGTGGTTTTATAATTTTATGATAGCGTGAGGTGTTTCCATAATCATCAAAAAGTTCATCCTCAAATTCAAGCATAAAATCAGAAATATGAGTTATCTCCTTCTCATTAGATAGTTCAGGTAAAGGTTGAGATGAATCAGATCAAAGTTTAGAATCAAACGACAAAAATTCATCTTCTAACAACTTTTCTTTTTCTTCAGGAAGCTCAATTAAGATATTAGTAAGAATAGTTTTAGCATGTGAAGCAGTAATATGCATAAATGCTCCTCCTGCGGCCAAATTAAAGTATTCTTTATTTTTATCATCAAGGCCTAAAAAGAAATGTTGCAAAAGCATAAGTTCTGGCAAAGCAAGATTAGGTTCAGAATTTATAAATCCATCAAAGTGTTCCCAAGCCTTTCCTAATGATTCGTTATCTAATTGTTTAAATCCAATAATTTCAAAACGAAGTTTAGCGACCTTTTCGATAGGGAAAAATTTAAGACAAAAATTAGCACGTAATACTTCCCAATCTCCTTGGCTACTCCCAACATGGCGATTATACCATTTCTTTGCTTTTCCGTTAATGAAAACGGAAAGAGTTTCCATCTTAAAGTTTCATCTGACATGCTCTTAATGTGCAAACATGAACATGTCTGCTCAAAATCGGCTAAATGGGAATAGGGGTTTTCGCTAGAACTATCAGAAAAAATGTGATCCTGAACTAATTTAATTAATCTCGGGCGTAACTCATAGCCAGATGATGTGATAGGTAAAGATGATTCTTTTGGCTGGAGATACGATCCCGATGGTGTTCCATATTGATATAAAAGTTGGGACGTTTGTTCCATACTTTAAAAGGTAAAAGATAAAAATATAATACAAGATTAAAATAGACTAAGCCAAAATCAGCAAACCATTCCCCGGCAACGGCGCCAGAAATGCTTGTTGGTATAAATTAACTGCACTCTATTAAAGATTATTATTATCAAGGTATCCGCAAGCGCATAGATAAAACAACCAATGTAGCACTTCACCAGACAATCCCAGTTTTAATATCGAACCCAAAGGAACAGTAGGTGATACTGACTAAGTCTCTTGGCTCTTAACCCGATAACACAATCAATCCAAAGATTATCAAGAATGAGGAGATAACAAATGATTATCTAGATCCGACAACCGGTAAACTTTGAATAATATCGTTCTAATCGGGCAGTGACATGAATAAGAGGCGAAATCAGAGTTCGCTCCTACCAGACACTTATACACCTATCCATCCTATTAACGGGAAGTGGACTACAGAGGACTCAACGCAGCTGTCACCTACGTGATATACCACTATCCGGCCAATCAGGGGACATTCACAAGTAATTATAGCCCAAACACCACGTCTACACTACAAACTACTACTTCAACCAAGGAGCTACCAAGATCAAAGCACTCAAATAGAGTTGTAAACTTAAGAACGAATAAGAACAAATGCTTACTTGAATCAGGATGTTGAATACAAAAGTACCTCAGAACGCAACTCCGGGCGAGGGAGCTGAATCCAGACGAACACAGCTACGAAGAAGCTCCGACAGGCCGGGACTCCTCCGAATCTCTACTCATCTACTCTATCTCTCTAATCTCTCTCTTGATTGCTAGCCTAGATCTAGTGGATATATGTCTTCATCTCTTGATCTGGCTCTCCTCCAGGGGGGTCTACCCCTTTATTTATAGCCCGGTGGGATTCACGTATGCCGTAGGATCAAACCGACTTGAAACAAGGGCTCAGATGACTTCTAATAGGCGGTGGTAGAAGACTCCAGAAGGCGGCGCGGGGAAACCCTAGGGGGGCGCCGGCCGTCCCCACCCTGGCGCCGGCCGGCCCTACCCTGTGGGGTTTCTGGCCCCGGTGCTTCGGGTGTGTTCCAGATGCTTCTAGTGTTCTCGTGATGATGTTTCCTTGGCGGTTAAGTTTCGTGGTAATTATGCTCTTTAATCCTTCTTTTAAGCTTTTCTGGAAAATCCCCTGAGAAATAGACAATTCACCAAAACTCGTGGAATTTGTCAGTAATAACCCTATTCTACTGGATATTCATGTTTAGTGCAGGGATAATTGATAATAAAATTTGGATGATAACAAGTATCAACAACTATTATAAGACAAGCTGATTTTGATAGTTTTGAAACTACAATTACTATTATAGGCAAGCGAGGCAAATTTTTATGATAAATGGTGCCAATTTGTAGCCAGAAAATAAGCATGCTCTCTGACACTAAATTAATTGTATGTTAATATTGCCAAAAAAAAGGGTGGAGTATACATATGTAGGATCACAGGTACACTCTCGCTGCATTTTTTATTCTTCGTATTTGAAACCTACGAAGAATGATAGTTTAATTATTAAGTACAAAAGCACTTATTAATTAGTATTAGCTACATGCATGTCTATCACTCCGTGAGACTTTGTAGAGAAGCAAGGAATGGAGTGATTGGTTTTAGTCTTCTGTGGATCCTAGCTAAGAGCAGGTACAATAAGCCATGTCAGCTTGGCTAATAGCCAAAACAACATAGCAAAATCTAATGTGGAAGAGAAAGAACACATAAAAGAGAGCATGGTGGGCGATGCATTCGTCGACCGGCTCTTCATGAGCTCCAAGGCTCGGTCAGAGGCTGCCCCTCCCCCCCTCCCCCCTCCATGTTTCCTTTCGTCTGTCAATGAGAAAACATAGAGGGAGGACAGAGAGGATGGTAGTGGCGGGTCTCATACTATAAAAAATAGTTTTGAAAATTGTGAAGAGTCTATATTATTGTATGGATTGGCTATAAGAGTAGTCTACATATGACTTGGCTTACCTATTAGATAAGCTTATTGGCCTTACTCTAACAAGACTGCAGAGTGTGCAGACATGCAGTGCATTGGTGGAGCAGAGCCCGGGTAGGCGCTTGGCCTCGCCGGCCCTAGGTCCACCCGTGATTAGATCCAAATACTTTTCTCTTATATTTTGGACTACATAAAATAGATTAAATATTTTTCCGTCGTTAATTACTACTTCTTTTACTATTTTTTCTATGTCGACGTGAGTATGTATAAGTAGCCACACATAACTAGTCGTCGGGATGAGCCTTGAATGAACTGAAATCAAGATCTGGTTCTTTCCTTCAAAACGTACAAGTACATAAACCTTTCCTTTGCAAAGAAATTCATAAATTCTCTATTCCAAACACTACTACAGTATTCTAAACTATAGAAATCTGATTCCTTTATAGAATTCGTTTTGAGAATCCTATAAACCAAACATGCCTTAATAATAAGCACTTACGATATAGTGTGGGACATCTTCAGTACGAGCTACGAAAGATCCGTAGCTGGAGAAGCCATTCACCTCCGCATATGAAAAGCGGCTCCCTGTTGATTGTGAAACCGTTTCTAGCAGAGCTATTTGATAGCGCTTTACATCGAGTTGTGAAGAAATTAAAGACGAGCCACTCAAAAGGCTATCAAAGAAGCTTTTACTGGCATCTAATAGTGTTGTTGTTATCACTTCAAAGTCAATACTTACTCTATCCTGTTTGCTTGAGCTATTCAGACAGAATCAGTCTAACTTTTTAGTCGTGGGACTTTTTTTTTTCTTTCACACGTAAATAAGTCTACCGAACAGGGTGAGAAAAAAGACTATTAAAGAGGCATTCACTCACAATCACAACTTTGTGATATCATCTCAAAATAGTACTTAGGCCTTGTTTGATTCCTATATGTAAAGTTTTGGAGTGCTATATCCAATGTCACATGGGGTATTCGAATATCAATAAAAAATAAATTATAGATTACGTAAGTAAACTATGAGATGAATTTATGAAGACTAATTAATTTATTATTAGCACATGTTTAATGTAGCATCATATTATTAAATCATGAACTAATTAGGCTTTAAAAACTCATCTCGTAAAATAGTTATAATCTCGTACAATGTGATAGAGCGTACAACTTTGGAAATGAGCTAAACAAGACGGTCTTAGGGCTCGTTCGGAGTGGCTCTCACCGGCCCTCGCACTATACCGAAACCAGTGGAGCTTCAAAATCTAGGCTATGTTGGCTCGACCTCTTCTCTCTTTGTATTCTTTATTAGAAATTCTTTTTTTTTTCACTCCCACAAATTACGTAATACTATTTTAGGGGTTATTTAGATTGCTTATTTTGCAAAAAAAAAGTTTACTATATAGCAACGTGCTAACTTTTGCAATAAGTGTCCAATCATAATTTAAATTGACTCAAAATATTTGTCTCATAATATTTTACGAAACTATCAAATTAGTTTCAGTTTACAATAACATTTAATACTTCATGCATGTGTCCAAATATTGATGTGATAGAACTTCTTATATTTGGTGGTGAATATAAACGGGGTCTTAGTTCATGTGATCAGAATTTTGGATTGATTGAAATAGTTTAAAAGGTGCGCTCGATAGGGATTCATATTCTCGTAAAAGTGTTTCGGATCCATATTCTATTAAAGTAGCATTTTTTATGATGAATTTGAATCACTTTACGAAACCGTTTCGTTAATAGGTTGGATTCTAATTCTAAAAAAACATCTTTTATAAAAACTAAATAAAATACATTTCAAAATTTAAAACTTTTTTGGTATGAAGAATAACTTAAATGCAACTCAATTTTTTTTGCGAACAAAATACAACTCAATTTAGATGCAACAAATTAAATTGACGGAACCGATCCAAACAGACCTTGGGCTATCTGCACCGCGTACGCGATCGCGAACGCTACGCGCGCGTGCAGTATCAAAATCGCTACAGCGCCATACGCGATCACGTACACAACCGTCCCACGAACGCTACTGTGATGCCTGCGCGCTCGTCCATTAGCGTTCCCGCGCGGCCCCACCTTTCACGCCGCTCGCCGGGGACGGGAGAGAGAGAGGGAGCCGCCGGGGACGACAGGGAAGATGACGGGGAAGATGCCGGGGCCGTGCCGGGGTCGCACCGGGGACGGGGACGCCGGAGCGCGAGGTCTCCGGGGTCGCGCCGGGGCCGCCTGCTCGGCCACGCACGCCCACTCCACCGGCCGGTTGCACCTCCCGCCGAGCAGCTGGATCCGCCCGCGCCGGGGCTCCGCTGCCGGATCCTCTCGCACCTCGCCTCCGCTGCCGGAGCCGTGCCGGAGCCCGAGCTCCACCCACCGGAGCCGCGGGGCCGCGCCTAGGGTCGCCGGGGCTGCCGGGGCCGCGCCCGGGAGCGCCGTCGCGCTGGCAGATAGGGTCGCGAGAGGGAGGAGAGAGAGAGTGGGTGGGTGGGTGGGTGGGAATAAAAAAAGGAAAAAGAAATATAGAGTAGAGATATAGAGTATGTATGTGTGCGGGAGAAAGTAGTATAGAGGAGAGAATCTTGATGAGCAGGACAGAATATTCGCTTTAGAGGATGAATTTAATGTATAACGAGTGCGGATAGCCTTAGCATCCTAGGAGGCTAGGAGCCATTCAATCGACGGTGTGGCGGCTATTGATTAGCAATATGCCCGCGGACAAACGAGCACCAGGTCGCTGCATGCCCGCGGCGCACCCCTCGCTGGCTCGGCCCCGGTCCCCCGGCCCGCCCGTGTAAAAAGTGTGTATGCGCCGCTGCCACCTACTTACACGGCACCGTGGCACGGCGCGGCACCCTACACGCGCGGTACCTGCGCCTCCGGGAGCGTAGCTATTCTGCTCGCTTTAGGGCCCCTTTGGCACAGCTCCCAGCTCCAGCTTCAGTCCAAGTTTTTGTGGAGCCCTACCAAACACCAAAAACACATCTGGATTCTGGTGGCGAGCTAACGAGAATCACTTCTCCATTTACACAACGAGCTGAGAGCTAAAAAAAACCCGCTCCCCACTGCTTCCCATTCATTTGCCACAGGAATCACTTCAAAATTGATTCTCGTTTGCTTCCCTCCTCACTTCTCGCTAGAATCACTCCTTTGTAAAATCAAGAAGTGTCAAGAAGTGAATCTCACCCAAAGGGACCTTAGCTACTATAGGCTTCCGCCGGCGCCGCCCGCTCCTCTCAAACAGCTTTCCTTTCACTAGGAGCGTAGCCTTTCCATGGCATGCAGCATGCAACGACGCAAGAGAACACAAACCGGGGACCGCGACGGCTTTCCATAGGTCGGCGTCGGCGTGAATGCGAGATAGACGACCACATTTGCAATCAGGCGACTGGGAGCTGGCACTCTGGCAGCTTACTGACATTTTTGTTTGCGGCCGGTACCAATGTTATCGGCCTTGTGGAGCCTCCTCGTTGTCCTCCAGTTCGGCTGGTAGCAAATGAGCTCAAGCAAACAGGGCACAATTTCGAAAAACATTTAGCGAACACCTCTAGCCTCTAAAGTCATTTTGAAGAAACAGTTTTGTTGTAATCATTTAGTTTTTGCAGCTTTTGTCCCTCAGTAGCAAACAGATCTCAGACTGCTCTCTATGCTTCTTCGCCAGAACGAGAACCCTTCTGCAAACCAAACGCCAACGCCAGGTTGAGAATTAGGATTGGCTCGTTCCAAACACTCTTGCATTTGGCAAAGCTTACGCCAGAGCCCAGAGCCGAAGCCGTTTCAGAAGCCCGGTCAAGTAGTACTCAACTGCTCTGCCAAGCGAGCGACCATACAGAACATCTCAACAGACGAATTGAATGAAATACACAAGATGACATTTCAAAGAAAATGCAGAAGAATAATAGATCCAGTGGGCGGCAACTAAGCCCATCACAGGTGCAAACGAAACAAGAAGCTGGGTACAAATACGACTTATGATTAAGGTTCAGGCACACGATTTGCCCTGGAATTTTGACAGCTTACGGCCCCATGCGGGTCGGGAGGTTTGCCAGAGAAATCAACCATACGCACATAGCATTGCACGGGGTACACACACAGACACGAAATGACAACAAAGGTTGTTCACGATTCAGAAAGCATGCCACGGCAGGGGGTGAGGATAACTTGGGGAGCGCCACCATTGGCATCAGTTGCCGCCAAACAGGTAGCCTAGGGAAGAGCCACCACCAGGAGCAGCGTGGACCTTGGTCGAAGGACGGTCCTGCAACCATTCACACACAAAAAAAAAAAAACATCAGTTTTACCAAGTTCAAGAATTAGTATGACACAGTTCCATGGCAACTGGTAAATGAGAAACAAGTTTTGGCTTCTCGGGATTGACCACTCTCTGTTAAATATTTAGTTTGCAACATTGTTTCATATGAATCTATAGTTTTGAAACTTCAACAGAAATTTGGTATTCCCTGGAATGAGGATTCATAATTTATGTCCCTGCATTGACCCCAATCAGGTTCTGCATCATTACACAACTATGGGAATATTTGGTTCAGCAAGTTCTTGCCTATAGCTTATGGAAAGACATGGGCAGACTATTTTCTTCGGGACATTGTTTTTTTTTTTTTTTTTGCCACTACCAAGGTGTTAGCATTTAGTGTTGACGATAAAATGGTACATGACTCATGATTGATAGTCCAAAGTCCAAACATTCAAGACTTGAGGATGTAACACAGCAGGTCAAGAACCCCACAACAATCAAGACTCTTGGTACTATTGAAAAAGCAATACGCGTGATTGGAAGTTTTTCCAATATAATTCCAGCAGGTCGTAAGAATAAGTACATACATTATGTGTGCAACACAAAGTACCATGTTATATTCTCATAACATGATTATACCTCAACTAAACATCCCTCAAAATATGGCATCATTTCTAAGCATGGCAATGGATGATGGAAACAGTAAATATGTACAAAAAGTCTTGTGTGTAAGGAAAGAACGTAAACTAGCATACCGTAAGGAAGTTGCCAGTATTCTGACCATCAGCCCTGTGATAGTTATTTGTTTGGCTAGTAACCCCAGCAGCAACTTGTTTGGTCACATCAGGCTTTGCAGCAGGTGGTTTCTCCGCAGGTGGAGCACTTGCAGCTGGTGCTGGTGCCGCTGCTGGTTTAGGGGGCTCACCACTTCCAAAGAGGTAACCCAGAGAACTTTGGCCACCACCAGCGCTACCACCACGGCTCATCTTGATTACTGAAAAGTGAAACTATACAAGGATTTAATCAGGTATCAAGCATTATTTCAACAGACTGTCCAAGAGAGACAATGGTTAAGTACAAGTATTACAGAAAAATTCTGAAAATACAAAAGTCTGTTTGGATCTGCCACCAACACTTGGTAAGGACAGAATAAACTCTATTAAACTTTTTAGGTACTGTCAGTGCGAACAGATTGAACATAGCAAAATATATCTGGATCTGCCATGGAATATGTAACGAACCCATCTTCCAAACATACTGTTACTCAGAGACACACTGATGAACCAAGAAATGTAAAACTAAACAGATTTAGAGAACGATCAACGGAAAGAAACATATTCAATTAACTTTGCCCAGTAAGTAACATACGACATGTCCTTGTACAATTATCGCGAACTAAGAAAGTGGCAGCATCTCAGCCCAGGATTTACAAACTCACGCAAACGGGTACCATCAGGGAAGATATGCATCCCGTGACACGATTCGAGATTACCTAAACAATTAGGTCTAACCGAGAAACGACATAAAACGAAACCAAACAACGGATCAACCACCAAAGACCACAATGCACAACGGATCTACATTTTCCTCTGAATAATCTGAGCGGGCAGGAACTCCCCCGAAGAATCTAATGCACACGGCGCAACCGCCGCAGCCCTGGAGCCCTAGGGAGGGGATACCCTGCGGATCGACGACGGTGGCTCACAAGGGCCAACAGATCCGCGGCTACCGACACGGAGCGGACGCTCGGAAGGCAGGAACGGACGCGGATCTCGCGTCGCGGGTAGATTCGGGCGCAAGTCAGGGCAGGGAACCGAGACGACGACCCGAGAGTAGAGCGGCCAGAGGAGGAGGGGGGGGGGGGGGGGCTTACCGAGAGGCGGCGGCGAGGAGGCGGAGGGCGACCGGCGGCGGGATCGGCGGTCGGGGTCGGTGGGACTGCGGCTGCTCCTCCGGCTCTCTCGCTTCTGCGCTCCCTCGAAATGGAGGCCTGCGGATGGTTTTGTATAGAAAAGCGGGGACGGTGGGCCCAGGAATCCCGGGGATGGATGGGCCCAGCACCTCCAGCCGGCCGTCCGATCTCGCCATTTACGGTGGAGATGGCACCGGGCGCCCGCGTGAAGGAGACGCTCCATACTCCCTACCGGGGGGCTACAACCGGAAAGGTGTAATGTTTTTTTTTTATTTCAGGAAAAACACGCATAATGCTATTCTTCTTTTTTTTTTAAAAATAGCAAAAGTGCTCGTACGTTGCAACGGGAGAGTATTAAAATAAATTTTCGTCAAATTAATTGTTAGCTACCGTGCATTACAGCTGGAGAGTCTCAAAATAAATTTTCATTAACTTAATTGGTTTCGTAATCAATCTAGAAAATAAGTAATTATTACACGTGTTTGACTTCCGTATCAATATCTTTTTCTAAAAAAACCAAAAAAGATATGAGTTTTCTTAGCAGAATATCTCTTATTTTATTTGCATTTCATCTGATTGTCCTTTCTCACTTTACCATATGGTACTAATATATTTAAATATTTAATTAAAAACGTGAATACATTGATGCGTTGATTTTAGATTGCACGGATAACAAAACACCAATGGATTTAAATAGTTAATAAAAAACATGAATGTCTAGTCTTTGGGCTGCAGCTCTATTTGTATAGGCTGCCGGCGGCATCAATTGCAGGCCCATATGACTCTGCTCTCCCATTGAATGGATAGGGCTCTGTGCCTCCGTCGCAGAGGAGAAACCAGCACGACGGCGCCGCTCGCACCTCCACCGCCAGCATCCGGCTCCAGCGCTGCACCGACGCCGGCGCCTGGCCCCAGCGTTGCGCCACATAGCTGCCCTAGCACCACGGCGCGTGGCCTACGGCGTGGACGCAGGGCACATACGGGCGCTGGCGTGGTCGGGCATCTCCGTGGTGGTGGTGGGCATGGCTAACGGCGGCATCCCCTCGCTGGCAGCCAACCCGGCGGCGGCGTCCCGGTGGCTGGCGGCCAACATGCTGCCCTTCGACCCGGCGACCACCATCTCCGCCGTGGCCGTGGGCAACGAGGAGCTCGAGTCCGGAGACACATCCCTGGCCGCCGCGCGGCTCCCTGAAGCTCCACCCCCGCCGCGGGCTGCAGGAGCGCCAGGACGCTGGCGGCGCATGGCCTCATTCGCCGAGGGCCAGGGCGCCACGCTGCTCCCTGAAGCTCCGCCCCCGCCGCGGGCTGTAGGAGAGCCGGGACGCGGGCGACGCATGGCCTCCTTCGTCGGTCACCAGCGCGGTTGAGCGTCGCCGTCGTGGGCGAGGGCCGGAAACTGTCACGGGCGTCAGTCCTCTGGTTGGTTGCGGTGGGAATGGCAAAGAGGGAAAGAGAGAGTCGGGCGTAACGTAGCGTGGCCCACAACGCCAGAAAAAAAAAACGATGGCGAAAAAACGGGAAGAAATCTTCCCGTTTTATTAGTAAGTATAGATTAGCTCTCTGGTCCGGACTAATGTTGTTGTTTAAATTTATATAAAATTAATCCGTCATTAGCAAGTGTTTACTATAGTACAATATTGTCAAATTATGGACTAGTTAGGCTAAAAATGTTGTCTCGTAATTTACACGTAATTTGTGTAATTAGTTTTGTTTTTTATATGTATTTAGTACTACATGCATGTGTTCAAACAAACGATGTGATGAGATGTAAATTTTTTACGGTGAAACTAAACAATGCCCTGTTCGATTATTGCTCAAGGTTGCTCAAGATTCATTAGGCAGACTTGTGCTCCCTTATTCTCGAGTTGTGCTCTATCTTTGATTTTTTTTAGCATAAATTATGGATAATTACTTTATAGCATCAGGAGAAGTCATTTTTTTTTACTCTCAACCTCTTAGTTTATTTTAAAGAATTACTTCAGAATCTCAATGAAAAATATATTTGCCAGTTAATTCTCCGTGAGAATCTGCTTCATAAAACACTCCAAAGACCCTTACTAGGCTCCTCCAGTCCTCTCGTCTCACGTCCTGCAGAGATATCCCAAACGTTCTGTAGGAGTTATTGTTTTACGGAAAAATAAAGAAGTTAGAGCTCCTCTAGAGAAACTTTATTAAATATTTGAGTAAAATATACCATGGTTTCTTAACTTTTAGACTTTGTCATTTAGATTCATCAACTTTGAAAGTGTAGTTTTAGATCTCTAATCTTTGGCCTGTGTGTTATTTAGGTCTATGATCTTTAAAAGTGTACTTTTAGATCCCTAATCTTTGTATGCAGTTCACTGTTAGTTTATTTCTACTGTAGTAGTGATGTCATCTTTTTATTTTCTCCAAATTTATCCCAAATTTGTGTAATAACTTAAAAAGGTCTCAAAATAAAAGTTGTTCCAAATTGTATGCTCTACAACTTTTATTTTGGACTTTTTCAAGTTATTACTCCCTCCGTCCTAAAAAAATACAACTTTAGCACAGTACCATGTTTTAGTGTGCTAACTTTGATTAATTATAGATAAAAAAATTATAAATATTTATAATGTCAAATAAACACCATTAGATTCATTATGAAATTTATTTTCATAATATATTAATTTGGAGCCATAAATACATATACTATTTGCTAAAAACTTGGTCAAACGTGAACTACTTTTTCTGGCATGTAACCCATAGTTGCATGTTTTATGTGACAGAGGTAGTACACAAATTTAGGAGAAATTTGGAGAAAACAAAAGGTTGACACTACAGTGAAAATGGACTACAAGTGAACCGCATGCAAAGATTAGGGAGCTAAAAGTATATTTTCAATGGTCGTAGATCTAGATGACACACAGATCAAAGGTTAGTGACTTAAAACTACACTTTTAAAGATGATAGACCTAGATGACATAGACGTCAAAGGTTAGGGACCTATGGTGTATTTTGCTCTAAATATTTCTATACGGAGGAGGAGCCGGTTTTCATGAGATAGAGTAGCCGAAACTATTTTGGAGTTGCCCAAAACACTCCCTTAACGTTTGATACTCTTAAGATATTTTTCAACAAATATCTACCATTGAATAATCACCATTTATTTCTTCAAATATTGACATCAGCTTCCTAGCAATA
Source organism: Eremochloa ophiuroides (assembly GCA_038502445.1). Lineage (NCBI taxonomy): Eukaryota > Viridiplantae > Streptophyta > Magnoliopsida > Poales > Poaceae > Eremochloa > Eremochloa ophiuroides. The sequence goes on from JAHLJS010000002.1 coordinate 83,883,076, forward strand.
TAAAATTTAACATTGATACTCTCTCCGTTACATTTATAAGTCGTTTGACTTTTTACGCCAATTTTAACCACTCGTCATATTCAATAATTTGTCTAAAATATGATATTTTTTGTTATGACATGCTTTATCAATAAAAGTTCTTTAAAAATAAGTTAAATTTAACTCTTTTACGTAAATTTTTTGAATAAGATGAATGATCAAACGTCTTATAATTTGGGATGCATTTAGTATTGAAGTTGAAAAAAAAAAACGCCCCGTATATTCCAAAGAGCCCGAATGAGACGAGGAAGGATTCCAACTTTCCACACAAGCACAATGCCCAGCCACTGCCATCAACGTGACGTGGCCCTTGTTTGCCATCAACGGCAAAATGAAATGTAAGATGCGATTGCTACAAGAATGCTGAAATGCTTTGAACTAAATTACGCAGATCAGATCTATACGAGCTATAAAGTATAAACACACCACAAAATCACCATCCTTGTAAAAATAACATTAAGGTAAGCGTTTCATACACATTGATTGATGAGTACACAACAGGAGCATGAAGACCATGGTTCTGTGCTGGAAGAGGGCAGGGGTCAAGTCAAATAACACGGACGAAGCTACAAATCACAACAAAATGCCCTTGTTTCCCCGCTGTAGCATATACCAAATTCCCATTACACTCTACACAGTAAGGGTACACAGCTACCCCTTAGCTAGCCGATCCTAGTGTACATGGAAGGGGGTAAAAACTAAAAGGTCCTAGAATACTTCTTGATTTCAAACAGGATGGAGGATATGGACACCAGGTCCTTGTTGAGAGCAGAACCTCCGTTGATACTCTTGACACACTCGGAGAGCCTGGTGTAGTATAGCAGGAGCTGAGCGAGCGTCGCTCTCAAGATCTCCATCCCGCACAGGAAATTGCTGAAAGATGTAATCACATCATAGTGCATCAGCTCAATAGCAGCCTTATACCGGCTCGCGAAATCCTTTACCAGTGGCTCAACTTCAGCAATGCTGGCTTTCTCCGAATTTGTAGCCGTTTCATCCGCTGATAAAGTCCAAGAACGAAATGTCATTCAAAAGTAAGAAAGAAAAAGGTCATACAGTTGTCAAGAGATCTCAACTTACCTGGACGAGATTTTACGAATTTGATCAAACCACTGAACTGCTCCAGGAGAAGCTCTTCCTGTAGAAAAATCCATGCATTGTATCAAGAAGCTTTGAGTTTTTGCGTTGCCACTAGGTAATAGCAGCCACCAGCCAATGAACATATCCTAGTTTACTTTGCACAAATCTGCTATATTTCTCTCACAAAGTATTTATTTGAACTCTGGAAGTTCCAACAGCAAGCTAAAGAAGTGCACAGTGAGTAGTACTTTGTCATACAGAGGTTCAAGCTATAAAACTGCATACCACATATATTGCGATGTTGCTCTTAAGAACCTCCTCGAAGTGTTGTTGTGCTTTGCCACTCTCAGTTCCAGCTTCCTTTATGTTGATGGCAAGATTAAATTTGAATAAGGCAAATGTAGTATTATTTTATAAATTTTTAACATACTGGAAAGCTATTATAACACAAAAGATTGTCATTTAAAATCAGCTAGAGAATTTCTACCTTCAAAATGGAAATTATTAAATCATAGTTGTTTATCAGAAAAATAGTTTGCAACTTCGGTTTAGCAAACATCTTGGCCAACTTAACAAGCAAGTCCTCAATAGCCATCCGCAATCGCTCCAAATTTAGATCAAGCTGCACATAGAAGCCAAAAGTTGAAATTTCGATGAGCTAGGGATGTGATGTGGGGTGAAAGAAATTCAGCAAACAGTAAACAATTCTGTTTATGTGATCAACTAACCTGACCATCCCCATGCTCAACATTGAGATGAACTAAAGAAGCTGTAAATTCAGCATATCTCCTTGTAACATAGTGTGGATGGACATCATCCTCCCAAAGAGTCTTAATATTTGCATTTCGCAAGCTGTTCAAATGCAAGTCGAACACCATCTTGAAGCGAGGCCAGAGTGACAGATTAACCTGGCCATTGTCCACAAATTGGCCATTGTCCACAAATTGAACTGAGTCATCCAAAATAACCGAAATGGAGCAGATGAAAGACTCATATAAGAAGCTAAGAATGCATTCAGAACTGACCTTGTCTAGGTAAGAGTCCAAACATGGGATTCGCCGTTTAAACATGATGAGCTGTGCAAAATACACATTCCAATGAGATTTAGCAAAAGTATAGATCAGCTGTTTGGACTTTGCACAAGTTTATGCACTAGACGAACACAAAGAAACACCAAAAATACAAAAAAAAAAAAGGGGGGGGGGGGGGGTTGATTTTCACCATTTTTCAGGCTAAAACCCACATGGGACTGTAAGACGATGCAGTACATACAGTTTTGTAATCTACTGTCTCAATTTAGGTGAAAACTGTTTGCTTCCAACCCACCAAACAGAAAAATTTGATGAGTGAATCCATATCTACCAAATATTGATCACAACTCACAACCACTGTGAGAACAGAAAACACAATTGTCCTCAGCTTTATTCTAAGACAGAAATGTCAATATCACTAGCTGTTCCATCATAAGGTAAATGAAAGTTCACCTGGTGCTGATGAATTATTCTGATCATAAGCATTATGCCAATTGCATCATAACAGTTCAGGAGTACAGCATTGAAATGTTCATCAACAACTTGAATCGGTCCTGAGTGGGCAAAACAGTCACAACTTAAATTAAAAAACAGTTGAAGTCAGCATAACAACGAAAAATATGCTAATCTTTATGAAGCACTCTAGGTAAAGGCAACATGCTTGCAGTTAAATATGGGTGTACTCTGCACAGGATAGAAATAAAAGTGAAACAAACTTGATGGAAGCAGGATGAAATACCTGCAAATATATCATGGAATATGGATTCTTCACCAAAGAAATCATCTGTAAATAGGTACCTACAGTTTGTTTACATACGTCACACTAGCACTTTATCATCATGAATAAAATAAAATGAGTAGATGGCAACCCAAAGCTTACTCTGAAGTGGCAGTATCAATAAGAAGTTTCTGCAAGCTTCTGAAAAGAACTTCATACGAGTATTTCTGTGACTTCGCTTCAGCTATATGAGGTATCAATGCCGGCTGGTCGATTTCCTGATATAGTAAAGATAAACATGATTGGTACTCCGTACTTGGTAGTTTGAGAAAATAAAGCCATATGTAGTTCAAAAGATTAAAAATAAATAAATGCAAGGCCACATTGCAATAAACCAACAAAAACTGCTTTATCTCAAATCCTGTACAGATACAGGCAAGCTGAGAACTACGGACATGTAAATAATCACAGTTGGCCTGAGCATAATGGGCTGTGCTCTGATGGCAAATGCTAAACTTATATTGGCAAGCTTTGTCCACTAATTAAACATCTTATTAATAGTGTAGAAAGTTCTGATTAGCTGCCAAGTACTCATATAGCACAATAACTAAGTTAAGCTCCCACTACCATGATTGAGCCACTTATTAACTTCAAAATTCTAAACATTATGTCATTATCTGAATGAAAGTGACAATAAATTCACCTTTAAAATGTTTATTCGTTCACCCAGAGCAAATACTGAAGGTCGGGTTTTCAGAGGTTCTTTTCCGATGGAGAAAATGAAGCCTGTGCTTCTGGTTTCAACACCGAGCAAGTCGGTGGAAATTGCTATGTCCATCTGTAGTTTCTCCAACGCTTGTATGTAAGCCCGGAAATGTGCACTTAGCACCTGAAAATTGGTAGGAATAGCAAAAAAATCTAAAAAACATCAAACAACTAAAGTTGGTCACGCACACATGTATAGGTCTTTTATTGTTCTCCTTCTGCTACATGATAGCACACTTATGAAGCTTCATGTACAAATTAGAACAACACTGATGTATAGGAAGGTTGGTGCCAGAATACTAAACAAATAATTAGCACAGGCACAGAAAGAAGCAAATGCAGGCAGCCAGGTCACAAATTGACTAAAGCGGTATAACCTGAACCCCTAAGTAAAGCAGTCTATTCAAACACACAGCAACTCCTCTTGCTTTGACCAAGAGAAGTTTAAGTCTATTTTATTAGTGGTCAGCGGCGAAACCGAAAAGAGAGGGGATGTTACGGAAAAATTTTAACAACCCCCGTCAGTTGCAATACGCAACACCAATTCTCCAAGCACTAATGCTGCAGGGAAGACACAGTCACAATGCCAGGCTGATCTATGACTATGAGGATTGACTGAACCTTCTCATTTCACTTCAGAAACTCACGACACAACAAAATAGATAACAGCCAGCAGGGTAGGGTGACTGGAGGTAGGTGTGCAGTGATGGATGGTGCCTTTGCCTTCAACAGCGATTGATGAAATCAAGAGTCATGGTACCAAACAAGTGCAACATATTGAAGTCAATCTGCAGCCTGGTGCTTTTCATGCTCAGCCTCAGCAGGTAGCCCAAAGGATGAACTAAGCCCTATGTTTATCCCAAATTCCGTTCTCTATTTTCTTAATTAATGCAAGGATCTGCGCAACTGGGTACATCTACAAATCATGGTTAAACAAAAAGTAAGACACAGACACTTTATTCTTTGTACCAGAAGACAGAAGGTACATTTGGTGATGTACAAGGGCAAAATAACTTGGTTCATCAAAATGCAAGTGTTTTGATAGCCGAATGTGGTTTACATTGCTAAATTCAGGACAGTAATCTTGATGACTGGTTCTCACTACTGTTAGTATTTTCTACTTTTGGAGCTGCAAGCATCATAAGAAATTTCCACACTACCTATTACCATTGCAATAAGAAGACTGCTCAAAAGTCAACACCAATTGGAAAAGGGAGTTACAATGGCCGTGTGGTACTTATTCAGATCAGATTGCTAGTTTTAATGTGACATTCACCTTATTCATGGTGTCAATATATGCCGCACGAACTTCTGCATATATCTCCTTAGCATGTTCCTTAAGGAAAATTATCGTGTACCTGTGTTTGGAGAGTGTTATGGCCAAAAGTTAGAAATTACATAAAAGAACAGAATAACACAGATGCAGCAGAGCAATGAAAAGAGTAACCACATGGGCTTATGCAACATTCGAAAATTTTCATATCCACTCAGTTAAGGTAACTAGTAGCTAGCTATTAAAAACGGGCGGCAAATAAACTGATCAAATGATTTGTTGTATGGTTCACTAATCCAGCCGGTGGTTCATAAGCCAGACCTGGCAGTTCGTTGATATAATGTTAGGATTTTAATATTCAAATCGTACTTAATCATCAACAAGGGCTACCACTTATAGGTTTGTATTCTCCACTTAGACAACAAGATCTAAACTTTAACAAGATATCTGTCCAGTTTTTGTTCAATACTCCATGAGTAGACACTACTGGTGACACAATGCATGGTTACTGAAAATAGTAATATGACTTCTCCATCTGTATATGTAGACACACTGACACACATACTATCACCACAATCTAATGCGCTTTTTGATGCAACCTTCCATACCAACATTGTCTGTAATGTCCCTACAGATATCTTGAGGTGTTTCTGAGACCTTTGTACATGACCTACATGCATGAGTGGTTTCCATAATCATTAGGAATGATGTGGCACTTTCTCCGCGAATTAGAGTTAATAATTTAGTAGGATTTTATGCCACAAACAGACGAAACAAACTGCATTTTTACAGTTGAAATTGTATAGTACAGATACATCTCTACTGTGCCTAAACCGAGTGACTCTGTGGTCCGTTTACGGGCCTGAGCTAATTTGCTTGTCTGTCCGTTTTGGGCTTGGGCCCATTCTTCATCACCGTCCATCTCTCTTCCAAGCAGTTTCAGCCGCTGCCTCTCCTCCTTCCATCCATCTTTCTCAGACACTGCCTCTTCCCTACGACTGCTACCCTGACAAGATAAGTGCTGTTGCCCATTGCCCTGTGGCCTACCCTTTCCTTCGTGATTATGAGGATGTGAGGAAGCAACAGTGGCACAAATTACAGTATTGAAACGATTATTTTGTTCACATAATTTTGCATAGAGACATGGTGAACGAGACAGGTACTAAAATTAGAAACAATACAAAACCACAAGCCAAATAGGTATTTTCTATAAGAAAAATTAGCGTACTTGTATTTAAGAAGAACACTCTGCTGTAGAATCTGAATATTAGTCTTTGGTTTTCTCAAGGCATAGAACTTTTGGATGACAAACTCGAAAATCTGCAAGAAAAGTTGGGGATGCATAAATAATTCTGTGCTGTAACCTTATACTATTGGATTGGCTACAGATAAAAAAATCATTGAGCAAAAGGTTCAATCATAGATTCCATTATAACTGCCATGTATTAATGCAAATGAACAGAAACATAAAAAATCCATGCTTATTCATGAGAGTTTCTTAACTAGTATGTTTACTATGGCTTATAATTAACACTCTCCACTAGTGATCCATTTGGTTGCAACATATTTTGCTGCCCACACTTCACCAGGTACAAATATAGTGCAAATAAAAATTCAAAGAATAGCACAGGATTTCCCATCAGAAAGGTTTGATAGCTCATTATCACTCCAGATCATAGCGTCTCACCCCAACTAATTGTTCATCATCACTTGCATACAACGACTGAAGTTCCAAAAACTGCAAAAAGATTGCAAGTGGAACTTGGAACTTGGAGCAGTGTGCTACTGTCCCTAGCCAATTGTCATTGACGTGTTACCCAATTCATATACTATACTGCAGTGCTACTAATTTTGTTCCTTTTCAATATGACTTAAGATGGCATTACATACATATGGCAAGTTTACAATATGATCTGACAGTTCACAACCATCGTGCATCAAGACAGGCGAGATGCATTGGCTCTAATAGTCACATCATGCTGATAAAGCCTAGGCATGGGAAACCACAGAAGGAAAATAAATAGAGTGGGTAGGTGATTGGCCAACGGAAGTTAAGAACCAACAATTGTTTTTCAAACCTTTGAGACGGCTTTCTGTCGTAGTCTCTCAACCTCAGGCTGAACATCTTTTAGAGCCTTGGACGATTTAACCATGGGATCAGCATCAATGAATTTGATTTTTTTGCTTAGAGTCTCAAGTGTTTTCATATATTCATCATTTACCTGCATGGTTGTTGAACAGAATATTCTCATAAGTCTATTAGAGAAAAGCACATGAATACTGCTCCAACTGCAGAAGAAGCTATGTTGGAGCAACACAGTAAATCCATGTAGCTTGTCTTTTTCTCTTAATGCAATCCATGTGACTTGTGATATGTCAAAACTGACAAAGAAAGTCTAGTACAGGTAAAGAAAAACAGTGAAAAGATTGAGCGAACCAATATATGCAACAACAAAATAGTGCCACCTAAACAGATACAGTATCATCCAAGATAAGATACACTTGACTAAAAATATGGTAATTCTTAGGTTTCTTAGAGAAGCAAAGGGGCATAATCAATGGTCCCATCATTTAACACACTAACCCAAATAGAAGAAAGTTGCATCATTTGTTGCAAATGAATGCTATAGTAATTCAATAAAAAAACTATAACCAAAGAATAGAATAAACTAAACCAAACCAACACTGTACAAATAAACACAAAAACCGGTAACTCGAAAGCTGGCATAATTAAAGAGTTTAACTGTGTAAGTAATAACCTCTCCATCGACAATAATGTCTATCATTCTTGGAGGTACTATTATATCCTCGACAAATTTTGACAATTTAGACTCCGCAGCCTGCAATTTGTTTACCAAAAGAGAAGAGCCAACATAAGGATCATAAAGATAACAGAACATGAAGATAAGAGAAATACTATGCAAAAAAAAGCTATGAATACTGGGACCATTTCCAAAATGAACTATTTCTGAGTTCTGACAAACAAGAGGATAGTGCCTCCACTTGAAATATTTCAAAGAGAACTATTGCTTCATATGATTTTAAGACATCTCATTTCTAAATTCTAATAAGTGTGAGCCAAAAGCAAAATGGAGTTATACGTGATAGTAGCACTTATACTTGTGCGTCCAGTGGTAAACATAACACCTAATAAGAAACATCATCCAGTCTAATATCTTCTTAACCATGTCACTTTTGTAGTTGCGTGCACAGAAATCAGACAAGAACACCAGCTAAAGGGATAATAAAACTAAACTATAAAACATGGGAAATGGACAACATCATGTCCAGCATAAAGCAACCTTAAAAAAGGAACTGATGGCAAATCAAACCTATGAATGAAATAAACAATATAATGCAGCGAACCAGACCTTACGATTTTTCAGCTTTAAAAACCCATGTCCATAGATTTCTCCTGGAGGACCTTTATCTCCGAACTTATGGAACCAATTTCTGTCTACCACAGAAGTCAAAATATTGAAATATGACTTAGTAAAGACAGGAAAGACAGTTTTTATTTATCCAATAAAGGTGCAGACATACAGAGAACCAGTAAAACCTGAATAGTCTGGCACTGAAAAGGGCATTTGCCAATACATTTAAATCAAAGTATAAGTCTTGAATCATTAATAAGCGGTATCATCCAAAGTACATCAATGAATCTGTTAAATGGATCACATCACATAAATTGAAACTACAATCCTTACATAACGCATGGAATGCAACAGAGAAAATGCAGAACATGATATGCATATCTCCACCTCTATTATAGTTACAAAATAACATGTTGAATGTAACAGGGCATACCCTAGGTAAAAATTTGAGTAACTAACAATCTAAGTTCAGAAACAATTAATTGAACTGTAACAACAAAAAATGCACACCGTAAATTTGACAATAGGCTGTGCACAGCTACTTGCTCGGTTATCCAGCATGTAATGGAATGTCTCAAACAGTATTAACACAAAAAAGGGGATATGTAATTACCTGGAATCCAGTCAGAACCGTTTCCATTTGTGACAAAATATTGTCACAATCGCGAATTTGATCGTGCAGAGAAACTAAATTCTCACTTTCCTTAATGTAATCCTACAAAGAAAAGTAAGACAGAACTTTTTCAGCGGAGCTAAGAAACTTCAGTACTCTTGAGCAATAGTTGGCGATGCAGCATAAATTTTGATTAAGAGAATGACCATGCCAGTTCAAGATAAAATTATTCAACAAATCAGGTTGAGATTGTATGGAAATTTGATTGAGAAGGAAGACATAACAATGCCTAAAGCAACCACCTGGATAGAATCCAGCTCGATTTGGCGTATGTTATTCTCGACGCCTTTTGTGTACTCGCGCAGTTTGATGCCATTTGCCAGAATGTTTGCAACTTCCTGCGTATGCCGAGAATGAAAACAACAGTGATCATCAAGAAAGAGACAATGGAACAATGTTTCATACAGTGTGCCAACACCCAAACATTGTGGCAAGCTCAAAATGGCAGCAATGCAATCCACTCCCTTCAAGGTCTCAGTAAGGCGTAAGCTAACTATCTACTACTATACAGACAGTATACATCATAAGGTGGAGTAAAAACGCCACACCTGGTCACTCTTGCAGTTATCAAGCTCCTGCTGCAGCCCCTCCAGGGACTCGTCGTCGCTGGCAACGATGAAGCAGCGCACACTTTAGAATTGCAAGTAGTAGAACGACAGGTACAGCAGACAGCACACTACGCAATCCGAAAAAAAGGAGAGCTGGCGATCGTAGTACCTGGTGACTTCCTCATCGAGCGCGAGGTCGCCTACGAAGACCCCGAGATCGAACCTGTCCTTGAGCCCGTCGAGGGTCTCCGCAGCAGGGACGGCCGCCATCTCCGGTCGGAGATCGCCGGGGCAGACGGCGGACGGTGGGCGGCGTCGGCCGGCTGGCTGGCTAGCTAGCTCCGATCTGGATCTGCCACCGGTGGCCGTGAGGAGGGCTGGGATCGGATCGGACGGGTCCCCGGGAAATGGAGGAGACCCGGACCAGCTGTCGCTGTCGTCGGGTCGGGTGGGTTGGAATTGGAATTGGAACTTGGAAGGATGTGTTGGGCTGCACTTGGGCCTGTTGTCTGTGCTCGTATCTAACTGCAGACCACGCGGCCCAGTTGTCTCTTCCGGCCCATATGACTCTGTGCTTTTCGACTAGTTAACGTATTTTGCCATTTCAACCAAGTTCTTTGGTTGTTTTTTTGTTTTGACTGAATTTAATTTAACATTCTTGTCTTTTCTTTTGTTTATGCCTGACCTCAGTTTCATGAATTTTAGTTACCTTTTTCGAAATACAGTGTTCTCCTATATCTCTTACGAACATATGCTCATAGCACACTGACCCTATGAGAAAAGACTTATTTAACTGGCCTCAAAGTTGACGAACTTACCATAGGAGCCTCACGGTAAAGGGGCTTGTCGCCTAGCTTCGTTAAATCCTAGTGTTTATGTTTTCTCAACAGCTATGACTATGAGACGTGTATGTAGCAAATTCAATTGTAGCACATGAGACAAAGAGTTTATACTAATTTTGGCAGAGATGGTCCTCTACGTCCAATGTGTATATGAATTATATTACTTTGTGTGTTTGTATGTGCACGAGATGTTGATAGCGTTGCTAAAGTTGTAACGATCAGGGGCTACCTATGATGCCTTATATACCACAGGTAGAGATACAAACTAGGTCGTCTGGCGCGCTTCGCTACGCCCGCTTACACTATACGCGTTAGTATACTACATTGGATCTCTCTGTTTTGTCTAACATGACTAAAAAACAAACATTAGTTGGTTAGAATACACTACTATAGAAAATCTTTTGGGAGGCACTTCTGAAATCTTAACCGTGGCGGTCAGCCCAGCAAACCGCCTCGGTTAAGACGGGCCGGCCGAAGGCTGGGCTGGCCGCCCCCAACCGCCTCAGTTAATGCCTTTTCCGAGACGGTTATCGTAACAAAACCGCCACGGTTAATATGCATTAACCGTGGCGGTTGACTTATGATAACCGCCTCGGTAAAGCCATTAACCGAGGCGGTTGTTGTAACTCAACCGCCACCGTTAATTACTGATTAACCATAGTGGTTTATTTAAGAAAACCGCCTCCAGTAACTCTGGGCCTATAAAACAGCAGCACTCCCCTTCTTCCTCCCCGCGACCTCTCCTCTATTTTTGGGTGTTTTGAGCTCAAAACGCTAAAAATAGCCATTTCAAGGAGGGGAGGTTTTGCCCTTGGATTTGGTGAAGGTTGGCACCGTAAAAGGTTGATTCTTATCCTCCAAATCTTGTTTTCCTCTCTTTTTCATTATTTAGGTGTTTTTTCAAATGGTTTAGATCTAGATCTAAATGGATGAGAGGGAATAAGGAATTTATCCTTATATTTAGTGAAGGGTGGCACCGTTAGAGGTTGATTCTTACTCTCCAAATCTGTTTTTCCTCTCTTTTCCATGATTTATAGGAGTTTTTTCGAAATGTGGCCGGTTTAGATCTAGATCTAAAAAGATGAGAGAGAGTAAGTGAATCTACAGTTGAATTTTGTGAAGGGTGGCACTTGGGAGTATTTAGATGCTTTTTCAATACTTTCAATTAGTTGTAGAGTTGGATTTACCGCTCGTCTAATACGACTTCATTTCAATTTGCTGTGTTTGTATATAAGGTGAAGGTCATGGAGAGCAGGGAGAATTGGATGTACAACACATCAAGGCTGGATCTGTCTTTCCTGGACAATGTGAGGAAGAAGTTCATTCCTTTTGCGCAGAAGCATCGTCTGAGTCTGGGCCGAGATCGCATGATTTGTCCGTGCAATGATTGCAAGAATCAGCTTGCCCAGGAAGACAACGTTGTGCAATCACACTTGGTACGGTATGGGGTTCATCAAGGACTCAAAGTACACTGTGTGGAAGTATCACGGCGAAAAAGATCCGAGTGTTGCAGATGCACAAGCAGAAAGCTCCTCGTCGGTGAATGACGGAAGAAAGCAATAACAGACATCATCTGCCGCCGGCGATGACGACAATGCGAGACGTGAGTACATCACGATCAGTGATCTGCTCTAGGACATGGCAGACGACGACGCCGACGCTTGCGATGGGGATGGTGACCCTGTCGTTGACACGTTGCTGCCAGAGGATGCAGAGTTCATTGAGCAGGTTGCTAACTGTCAGGATCACGATGATATTTTGTTTGAGGATCCAAAATGGCTCGAGAATTTCAGAGTGATGAAGCAGGCGGCAATTGATCCCCTATACAAGGATGGGGGGAAATGTCCACAGCATTGGACTGTGCTCCGTTTCAATCTCCAGTTGCTTATGTTGAAGGCTCACCATGGGATGACCGACACTTGCTTCAACGACCTGTTACGTATCCTTGGTGACAGTTACCCAGAGGGTAACAATGTGCCCGCCAATACCTATCGGACGAAGTACGAGAAGCTGCGCAACTGGAGAACCAGTGGTCTAAACATGGATGACTACAATTTGCCGGACATCTTCAATTAGCTTAATTATGCCGTGCTGAAACTGTAATGTCATATCCTTGTTTAGAAGTAAACGTTTTGTAATATTGACAGTGACATATGGGGGATGTACATACGAACGACATAAGACTAAATATGATTTACGTGTTTATACTCTCTACGTGCATTTTTCTACTTTGAATGTATGTGAATATCAGAAATTTCGGTTTCAAATCCAAATTCAAATATTGCAAAAATATTTTTTTATTCCTAGAAAATAATAATATAACCGCCACTGTTAATCCATTAAAGTGGCGGTTGTGTTAAAATAACCGCCTCAGTTAATTTTATTATCTGTGGCGGTTATCTTAAAACAACCGCCTCGGTTAATATGATTAACCGTGATCTTAGGTCCGAGACGGTTATGAAAACCGCCACGGTTAATCATGTCTGACCGCCACTGTTAAAATTTTTTGTAGTAGTGATAGCCAACATAGCGGTAAATATGTTTATATTCTAACAGAACAAATGTAACTATAAAATTATCAATCGATGTTACTATCAATGAATCAAGTTGGACACTCCAATATCTTGTGAGAATACATCAGGTTTGCATAGTCTACTATACCTATGGAAGAAAAAAAAATATATACCAACAGAAGGGTTACAAACTATACATGAGGAAAAAGATCAATCTCTTCATTATGCTGCAGGCGGCACACGTATGACCAATAATCTTAGGCTTGCTAGGGTGAGCCAGTTCCTTCTATTGCACAATAGGAAGATAATGGTGAGGCTGGCAATCTGAGACCTAAACACATGATACAAAGATAGTTTCAGTACAGGGGGGTTAGTAGAAACCAAGAAGTAAAATGCCAATATGACTACGATCTTGCGGGAACAGATAGAATATTGTGAACACACAAGTCAGCATGACCATAGGCCATCGATGTGCAGTCTCACAACGAAAAGGAGGCTAATTGTGAAAATAGAGAATACATTGGTTTTCACCATCCCAATAATCACACATCAGAAAACATGTATAGTGACTTCTGAAGCGCACCTGGCTTGCAGGCAAGGCAAGAATAGTTGCCTCAAACCTGAGTGTTCTATCATTATTAACCATTTTGAAAATCAAACATGCCGCAATGCATTAAATTGTGTGTAGAGGTTGCTAGGCCAAAGGGTAAAACATTGATGAAACACAACATGATTCACGTCATTGTAGATACAAATGGTTTTCACAAATCACTATATGTTTGCTGACACAATTCAACACGATATAGGTGGTCAAATAATTCAGTATCTGAAACATCCCACTGGAAGGATGGCAAAAAAGAATAGGTAGTCTAGTGGCATGAGAACATATTCGTCTGCAAATTATGGGTAAACGCCACATCATCATTGGTAACCTTTGTTTATGTGTGGCATGCATGTCGATACATGATATTAAGCGTGGTGCATGTTACATTTCTATGTTCATCTAATTTGCAAACCTGGAAATTTTATGCACTGCTCAAATTATTAACAGGAAAGATATAGTTTAGGACTCACCAATACAAATATAAGCAGAAAGAACACTTATTGAAAGAAGCAACATCCTCTGATAGAGCCGGCGCCTAAAATTTAAACCATCTTAGTCAGAAGAAGAAACAAAAATACTATATATTTTTTTTGATATAAGGGTAGAGGATACTCCAGTTTCAGCTGTGCTGTTAGAACTCCAGAAGGCAGATGATGATTGCATTTTCTTCAAGATTATAGAATGCTGCACAGCTGCAGTAGGATAGAAGCATGTAGATCCACACTTGACATATATCTGCCTGTCCACCAGCAGGGTGGGTTCATTCAATTAGTTGCACACGATGTAGGCAAAAGAAAATCACTGCTTAGTGCTTACTAATGTAGAGAACGGAAGAATCTCAAATGGATAAGAGTCAAAGCATGTCCCAATAAAGAACTCAGCTCAACAAAGTCCGTGGAAGCATGTGCAATACTATAGGGACAAAGGAAGAGATAAATCTCAATCTTATAGGCATCCCCAATCTTGTAGGCAAAACCACAAAAAAATCAGTGGAAGTCTGACGATCTACAGTTCGACACCATAGTGGTCCAATGGTGTTAGAAAACCATCAGCAAGTGCAGAAATAACGAACTTGGTGTAGGACATGTTTACCTGTTGTTTTTGCGTCCTGTCATCTCCTTTGGCCGGCGATGGGACTACAATGGCTGAATGGCAAGCCTCACAGACAACCCAACTGCCACATCTATTGAGATGACATGGACCTATTTGACCACCGGCTGGACAAAGCTGTCAACCAGTTTGAGCCGATGGTCGCATGAATAAACAACGAAGATTTTGGTTTGGGGTTCAAAAAACCGTACCTGGTCAATATGGCGTTGGCATGGTTGACGATGGGGAGTCACATGGTAGTGGTGTTCGATTCAGTGGATACTGCAAAGCCCGTCGGGTGCACAAGCAAGGTGAATGGGAGGCAGAGGATGTGAATCGGAAACCGTTGACGCTGGGGGAAGGCAGTCATGCCTCAGCTCAGCACCGTCGCCACGTCTCCATCCTGGATCTGCAGCCGCGCTGCCGCGGTGCGGTTGCGGGAGGGGACGCCATGGTTGCCTCTCTGTAGTCGATCCGCACACGCAGCGGCTGTCAAGGCCAGCCGCCCCAAGCACCAGCAGGGCCTGTGGTCGTAGCAGGAAGAAAGGGGCCGACGATCCCGTAGAGAGCGGTGGAGCTAGGCGGCGTTGTGCCGATCCTGGGCGAGGCGACGGAGAGAGTGAGGAAGAGTCAGGAAGGAAGGGGAGCGAGTTCCTGCTGAGAGCGGTGGAGCCGGGCGGCGTTGGCGCCGATGTAGGGCGAGGCGACGGAGAGAGCGAGAAAGAGGTGACGGAGGCGTCAAGGAAGAGACGTGGACAGAGAAGCCTGAGCTGGTCTCGATTTGTTTATGCCGGATTGGTGGGGCCGAAGCGCATGTGAAACGAACTGTTTTGCCGGGTGCGACAGGACTGAGAGATGGGATTTGGGGATATACTGTACGTGGCAACCGCGCTGAGACAACCGAATAAGCCGGTATTTTCAAACGAATCTAACCGCTGGTGTACGGTAAAAAGGTGACAGACCTGAAAACGACATTCACGGAAGACACGTGGATGCTCTCATCTTCCTCCAATTTATTACTCGTTAAAGAGTTACTAATATGAATATATTGGTCAGTTTATATATTAGTTTCTTAATTATAAAAAATGGAGGAAATCAGATTACATGCATACTTGTGCCTTGCATATACGTATATCAAGTCGGTGATTGTCAGCATGAGTCTGACTCCGGTTAGTCAGTTCGGGCCACCCTAGGTTCAGGGGCCAGATTTTGTCCTGCATAATGATATATATGTTGCCAATTAGAATAAATTTAGGAAAAGTATTAACAGAACACAAAACATATGGAATATTTTTTTTATCTCGTAAGTATTGGTTAACAGCATAAAAAACAAAACAATACAATGCATGTGAACTAATGCATCATCAAATTATAACATCAATGGACTAGTGGAACATTCAAAACCTATTAACAAAATATCATATGAAAACATTGTATTATGAGTAATCTCTACCTTTGGAATCCCAGGTCCAAGCTCGGGCACCCGATTAAGCCACGTCACCCGTTACGTCCTTAACCGTCGGATCTGGTGAACATGTGATATTCACCGTTAGATCGGGTTTTCGCGGGTCTCCAACCCATTAAGCTGCAAACCCGGACCATCGTGAATGTTCCCGAACCCGGCCATCGACCTCATCCCCTCTGGCTCCGGCTCGCAACGCCACACTGTTAGCCGGCCTCCGGGATCCGCCCGACCTACCGCTCACGCCTTTCTTGGCCTATAGCGTCGCCTCAGCCACCATCACCTTGAAGCAACAGCACCCGTTGGCCGTCGCCCTGCCCTCCACCGACCTCACCTGCCCGTTTTCAGCCGTCCGCACCCTATGCACCTACAGCATGTCCGGCCATGGCACTCGGCAAAGAGGGCCTTTGCCGAGAGCCAGAACCTGGCACTTTTACCGAGTGCCAGGTTCTGGCTCTCGGCAAAGGCCCTCTTTGCCGAGTGCCATGGCCGGCACTTGGCAAACTAATTTTTTTGTTTTGTTTTTATCCATTTTTAGGCCTCCCCACACTATTTAAAACTCCATGTTCAAATTTGGGATAATTTTGAGTTTTCTTAATATATTTCGTTAATTTTTTTGTTTCGTTTAATTTTTTGGAATTTTTCAAATTTGAACTGTAGGTGCATGGAATAATCGAATTCGGTCGTTCAAAAAATGATATTCATGATATTTAGTGTATTTGGAGGCCGTATCCAGGAACTCACATGAAATGTCAAGCATCTTGTTGACGTAACATGACGAGGTACTTGCAGAAAACGTGTTTTTAAATTATATAAAATCCGAACAAAGTCTGAAAATCATGAAACTTATCGAGGCATCATGTTATCGCATGTAGAGGCTATGATAAAAAATCGAGAAGGTTTCGAGTAAGTGGCGACGTTAGATGCCTAAAACCCACACATCTCCACATGTGATCACAAGCGATAACGTATGGAGGTGTTAGGGTTTTGGACATCCGACGTCGCAACTTGCTCAAAAACTTTCTAATTTTTTATCATAGCCTCTACATGCGATAACATGACTCCTCAACAGGTTTCGTGATTTTCAAACTTCATTTGCATTTTATATAATTTAAAAACACTTCGACCACAAGCGGGTGCCCATGTTTCGTGAACGAGGCGGTTAAATTTTTGGGTGAGTTCCTGGATACGGCCTCAAAATACACTCTACACCATAAATACCATTTTTTGAATGGTTACACTTCATTATTTTATGCACTTTCAATTCAAATTTAATTTTTCAAAAAAATACAAGTAAACAAAATAAATTCATCAAATATAGAAAAGGTCATGAAAAGTCCCAAATTGAAACATGTGCTTGTATACAACATATAAGGACTATAGAAAAAAATTTGAAATCAAAATAAAAAAAACAAAAATAATTTGCCGAGTGCCTTGTTTGGCACTCGGCGAAGAGGGCCTTTGCCGAGTGCCAAACAGTGCCAGGAAAACGCTCTCGGCAAAGAGTTTTTTTTAAAAAAAAAGAAAAACTCCACATAAGGCCCACAGGCCCACCAGAACCGCGCCCCAAAACCCTAACCCCCGACCCCGCGCGACCCTCCCGACCCACGCCCCCAGCCCCTCGCCGCTGCCGCCGCCACCCCCTCTGCCGGAGCGCCGCCACCCCACCTGCCCCGACCACCCCTGCCGTAGCCCCGGCCGCGCCTAGCCCGCCCGCCACCACCGTGGCAGCCCCGGCCTCGCTCTGCCATGGCCGCCTCCGCCGTTGCTGCCACCACAGCCCTCCTCCTCCTTGTCCTCTCCTCCTCTTCCACCCTCGCCACTTCCCCTCTCCTCCCCCTGGATCTCCATGCACGAGGTGGCCTTCTCCATCCATATGGCCAAGGGCCATAGCATCTTCCATAAGCTCGGCAGGCTCACCAAGCCGTGCGTCCTCGTGCTCATGGTTAGTGCCCTCCTCTCCCTCACCTCACTTCTGTTTCGATTGCTATGCTGTGCTCTGTAGATGTTGAGCAGATGAATTAACCCCTGGATAATTCCTTTTGAGAAAAATTTCAATAAGTACTCCAGATACCTGTGCATTAATTCCTTTTTTTTGCATGTAGATGTTAACATTCAGCACAGATATATGTACTCTTCGCAAAAACAAAAGAAAACAATACTGGATCTAGGTGCTTAGTAGCAGAATACTGATGTTCTTTGATCTGAACTCTATTTATTCTGCACGATAAGAATGAAGCTCTGTGTTATGATATTTAATTCGTCGTGGGTTAGTGCTTAGGGTCTCACCAAATACGATAAGAATGGTATTTGGTTTTATAACCAACATGACTGTGACAAATGGATGGATCTCTAGTCTTAACTCTCTAGGACTGAACAATGCCAACAAAAGGCAGCTTCTCTAGGTGGAGCTACAATGTGTATGTACAGGTTGTAGGACCGAGCTTGGGATGGGGATATTTTGTAACTTCATAAGTCATAACTGAAAAATTGATCATTACTCAGTTTTATAGTTTAATTTACTGCAATCTTATGCCTCCAAAAAAAAAACATTTGTGTGCATCCACTGATTTGTAAATAAATAGTTATGTAAGGTTATCCAGTCATTTATAGGGAGTTAATACATTTGATATGTAATAAAAATAATGCATATTGTTATATGCCATTCAAGTTATCTGTTTTCCTCCAATCCTCAGACAAGGTGGTATGCCCATCTCAAAAGATAACCAGAGGGGTTTGAAAAGAAAATGAATGCAATTGCTAGGGATATTTTTTAATTGCTAGGGATATTTTTTAAATGATGCTCATTTGATACGTGAGGGTCAGAGTTAGTATAGGAGACTGATATGACCTGTGTAGGTATGCAAAGAATTTTTTTTTAAAAAAACGGCATGACCGTGTGACGGACGGCGTCAAATATTTGCTGAGAGTCCGCACGGCACTCGGCGTGTTTCGGCTCTCGGCAAAGAAGCACTTTACCGTGAAGCCCTTTCACGGTGGGTCTTTGCTGAGTGTTGCACTCGGCAAAGGCTTTGCCGAGTGCAATAGGCACTCGGCAAACCACCCAGTTTCTGTAGTGGTGGGTGGGTTGTGCTTGTGCACTCCACCGATGAAACCACTGCTCCTTGCTACTGCACTGGAAGCTTAGCCACGAGAAAATGATAGACCTGAAGAACCGACCTCACCCACAGTTATCACAGCCAGAATCGTGCGCACCATATTCTGTCAGGCAGCCCTTGATCCACACTACAGCACACGTACTGATAAACTGCTCCGACAAATCCGGCGCTGCACATGCATGCCCCGGCACACGCACACCGCCCCCGACTCCGAAAGAGCAGGAATGGAACAGAATTGTCCACCGCACCGAGAGATATAGAAGAAGAACTGATCCCGCTCCCACACGCGCCGCGACTTGGACACCCAGCACAGCTCGCCTTGTGCCGCCTCCTGCTCCTGCTCCTGCGCCTCTGCCGTCTGCCCTTCCCCACTCCACAACCATCGAGCAACGATGAGGGCATGCCATCCTCAACATTCCCTACTCTTGCTGAAGTGCTGAAGTACTGAAGCTGAAGCCGAAGCCGGCCGGTGGATGAGGCATTGAGGTTGCTTGCCCTGTTTGCTTGAACTTATTCGCTAAAATTAGCATATTTTTTCTCTCACAATAAATCTGCATCAACTAAAATCAAGGCGCAGAAGATGGTGATGCATGCAGCATGCCTGACAGCCATCACATGCCCGTCGCCCACAATCATCAGCCCAGCCCACATGGCTTGTTCACTGCCTCACCGGGAGGCAGGGAGTATCGCATTGCATGCTGGTGCAGGACCATAAATCCACGGCGCCTACCTCTTCTCTGTTTCTCCCTCCTCATCTCATCAGTCATCACATAGACATAACTGACCTGCCCACGATCGAGCAACATTCCTCTCAACCCAATCCACCCATAGACCATGCACGCCTCTGCCTGCCAGGTTCCTGCTGCCCTGAGCAGATAGGAGTACATCCCTCGGCTTCGAAAGGAGCTTCTAGCCATAGCTTTTTTTCAGAGCACAAGAACTGGTCAGAAAGTGCCGACTCAAATGGCGAAGGGCTTCTCCTAGGAGACCGCGGATTTTGACAGGCAGATGGGGTGCATGGCCAGCATGTTCCACATCTTCGACCGCCGCCACCTTCTCACCGGGCGACACCATGGTGCCTGCTCTGGAACTGGAAACATGAACCGACTGCCTCCAGCAGGTAACTTCAGCTCTGCTAGCTTTTCATTAAAAAAATGTTGACAAGCCATCAGGTGACAAGCAGCTCAATTTGTACCATTATAGTAGTGCTGGAACTCTGGAAGTATAAGCTGTAGGATGCCAAATAAAAGGAGCTTAAAATTTTATTTCATGTTCAACGTACAGAACAAAAACAACTCTTTCTTGGGAAGTACTGTACATGAAAGAACAATGATCACCCATGGTATAGTAGAAGCTGCAGGCATGCAATTTCACTTCACTTTTACACATATATAAAGATAGCAGAAGCCAAGGTTCAAGGGTGTCATGAAAAGTTACGTGGTAATCAAAATGTCCATGCAAAGGAATTTGATGCCAGGATTATTCTGTTTTTTCAGACATTTCCCTTTTTCTCTATCAATACAATTTTCCCTGATTACCTGCATCATCCTTTAAGCATATGTAACTATACTTCTCGGATATAGTTCTAATACACTGTGTTTCTATTGTCCAGGCCATACTCTGCCAGTTATTAGCAGCACGGATGCCCCAGTGCAAAGCCCAACTAATCCAAATATCACTCTGGTAATTTTAACATGTTACTGTACATTGTATCTCATTTCTTTTAACGGCAAATTTTTTTCTTGAATACGCAAAAAGCTTGCGCATCTTTGTATTTAAGAAGAAGTTTAGTTACACAGCATCAGAGCGCTAAACATGGAGGCTAGAGATTCTGAAATTAAGCGCAGCCTCACCCTCTTTTACGAGCAGCGCGATTACTCACGGACTAGACAACTAAGATTGCAAGCTCCTGCATTGACTTGCTTGATGGTGCTAAGGATTTGAGAGATAGAGGATTCTACATTCCTAAAACACCTGGCGTTTCTTTCTTTCTAAATCTCCCAAGCAACCAACGTGAAGAGACTATCGGCTCCCTTCTTTTTCGGCCCTTGCCAGAGTCTTCTCCAGTGATCCCACCAAGAGAGGATGGTGTCACTCCCGCAAACCGTGGAGTCCACTCTGAGTACGGTGAGAATGTTCTACCAAACCTGCCGCGAGTAGGAACATGCCGCGATGATGTGATCAATTGTTTCTAGCTCCTGTCCACAGAGGTAGCAGTGGTCCTCAGCCTCTAGCCCATGGCGTCGTCTTCTGTCCGCCGTCCAATGTCTTCGTCGCAGAGCGAGCCAAAGGAAGATCCTCACTGCCGGTGCTCAAATACTCTTGCACTGCCGGCGCCGTGATCCCTCCAGTGATCTGGCGTAATGCCCGATTGTGCAGTCCTGCTGCAACTGAAGTGTCCCTCAAGCATCTCCTTCTTACGAAGCTGATTAGCGTCAGCGCCAGATCCTTAATTGCTGCCCTGTTCAGCCATCTTCCAGTCCAGAAAGCTGTTGATCTGCCATTGCCGACCAAGACTGACGTGGATGCTTCGAAGAACGCTGTCACCTCCCGGGAGATTGATAGTGTAAGGCCGGACCATGCCCGCTACATGTCGCAGCCACAACCATCTAGTTTGCAGGACTATTCATGTGAGGTGCAGGTCCGGAATACCAAGTCCACCAAGATCAGTCGGGCGGCACACCACAGACCACGCGACCATGCATTTCCCTCGGATGGAGCCTTCCTTGCCTATCCAAAGGAAACGTCTACAGATGTTGCTGATCTCTTTGATCGCCCAAGGTGGCAGGCCGTCCGCAATCATGGCGTAGATAGGTATGGCAGCTAGCACCGACTTGACCCAAATCAGTCGGCCACTTCTAGCCATTAGCAGACCAGGACAAGTCGGTAACCTCTTATCCACTGAGTCGATGGCCAGCTGAATGCGTGCTTTTGGGATTTTCTTGGTACTCAGTGGTAGCCCCAAATACGTGATCAGGAACTCCGAAACGCAACACTCTAGGATTTGTTGCAACTGCTCCAAGTTGTCTTCTGCTCCAAAGATTGGTGTGATGGAACACTTGGCGAGATTGGTGATTAGGCTCGAAGCTTGTCCAAAAATGTTGAGGAGTTCTTTGATGGCTGTAGCTTCTTGCACATCCGGGTGCATAAACAGGATCACGTCGTCCGCATAAAAGCTGCAGTGATGTTTGATGACCGGTGCTCTGATCTCCCGAACGAGCCCATCCTCTGTAGCCTTGGCAAACAGCCTTGCTAACTCCTCCATTGCAATTATGAAGAGCATCGGGGAGAGCGAGTCCCCTTGCCGAACCTCCGTCTGTGTTTGATAGGCCTCCTAGGGCAGCCATTTAGGAGAATTCTTGATGATGCCGACTACAACAGTCGCTCTGTTCGCTTGAACTTACCAGCCAGTATCAGCCAGCCATTCAGCAGTGTTTTTCTCTTAGAACAATCAGCCAGCCAGCCGTACAATCCAGCCAGCAGTGATTAGTGCTATCCATCTCCTCCAGGTGGTTCTGAATCCAAATGCTTGCAATGTGCTCAGCAAAAATGGCCACGCCACGGTATCGAAAGCCTTGGAAATGTCGAGCTTTAGCAGTAACTTGGGGATCTTGTTTTTGCGCAAGTAAACCGCCGCTCGCTGCACAAATTGAAGTTGTCGTGGATGGTTCTCCCCTTGATGAAGGCGTTCTGGTTTGCCAAGATGAGATCAGTTAGCTTAGGCGCAAGCCGAACCGCCAACAGCTTGGAGACGAGCTTCCAAAAACTATGAATCATGGAGATTGGACGGTAGTCTGCTGGTGACGCGACACCCGGTTTCTTGGGCAGCAAAACCACAAGTGCATTGTTAAGCTTGCGAAACATTGCACTGTCTCCGAACAGGATGGCGTTTATGGATGCGAGGACATCTTCTCTGATCACAGGCCATATTGCTTTGTAGAAGGCACCGGTGAAGCCATCTGGCCCTGGCGCCCTGTCAGAAGGCATGTCTCGAATGGCAGCAAGCACTTCTTCTTCAGTGAAGGTGATAGGTCCAAAGGGGCTAGAGGAGGGGTGAATAGCCTATTTAAAACTTCTACAAACAACACTTGACCAAGGGATTAATACAACAAGTGGCGAAGCGAATTGTGCGCTAGCCTACTCAAAATTCAAGCCTTCCTAACCGTTCTACTTAAGTCACTAAGATCACACACAACCTAGCCAAGGTTGGGTTACTCTACTCTCAGGTGAAAAGCAATCTACTTACACTACTACTACACAACTAATTACACAAAGGTGAAAGAGAGGGGTGTAGTGTAGTTATACCTCCGAGTAGAGTAGATGGCCAATTACCGAGAAATATACCAATACACTTGAAGGTGATGGTCACAAGAAATCCAAGGATCAACACAAAAAGAATACCAATTTATCCCCGAGGTTCACGTGCTTGCCGGCACGCTACGTCCTCGTTGTGTCGACCACTACTCGGTGGTTCGGTGGCTAATTGACAACCAATGTCAAGCTCAACAAATGAGCACCACTAGAACCTACCACGAGTATGATAACTCAATGACACAAGCAATCCACTAAGGTTACCTTTGGCACTCCACCGGAGAAGGCACCAAACCCCTCACAAGATCACCGGGAGTGGCCGGAGACAATCTCCAACTTCGCCAAGCTCCTCCGCTGCTCCAAGCCATCTAGGTGATGGCAAGCATCAAGAGAAATGAGAGAACTCCGCAACAAACACGATCAACAAGTGACAATGGATGCAAAAATCAATGCAATGCACTTGGATCACACTCTAGCTCACAATTGATGTGAATGATGCAATCTATGTGAGTGAGAGTGTTAGGAGGGTGCTCACAAGGTGTATCAACAAGTTAGAAAGCCAAGAGAGTGAGCAAGAGCCAGTTAGGAAGTATTTATAAAGTTCCACCAACAATTCTAGCCGTTACCCTCTCTCTGCGAGGCGTCGGACGCTCGCTCAGGGGCGTTGGACTAACGCTTACAGTCCGACGCTTCCTCACCAACGAATCGTGCGCTACCACATGTACTAGACCGTTTGAATCCGAATGTTGGCGCCTTCGACTGCATATCGTCGGACGGAGGACAATCGTCCGAGGATCGTCGGACGCGATCCGTCGGACTAACGAGCTGCGCAGTCCGACGTTTCCAGAGAGCTCCCCGAGAGCAAATATTGCGTTGGACAGAGTCCGACGGTTGCCCACGGACCAACAGAGAGCGTCCGACGCTACAAAACTGTTTCCCGCGCACTGTTATCGACTGTCCGACGGAGAGGTAATAGTCCGACGCTCGGAAAATTACCGTCCAACGCTTTCTCTCTCTGAGCTGGGCAGTTAATCGTCGGACGCTGAGTATTTGTCCGACGCTCTGTGGACTAGGCGTCCGACACTCGGAATTGAGTGAGAATGAGCCTGAGTCAAGTTCTTTTGCTTGTGTGAGCTAACACATGTTATGTAAAACAATTCTTAGTGAGTGTTAGCCATTTTAAAGTGTTTTTGCAAAAGGTTTTGAGTTAACCACTAGATCTAAATGCAATGCAAGATCCAAACATCTAATGGCACTTGATAACCGTGTTAACTGTGGAATAACTCCCCTCTTTATAGTACGGCTATCTATCCTAAACGTGATCACACTCTCTATAGTGTCTTGATCACCAAAATGGAAAGAGCCCTATTAAGTTTCACCTTTGCCTTGAGCTCAAACCAAACCACCAAGTGTTGAAGCATTTGATCTTCATGTTGATGGGCTTACTCCAAAGACTTGGATGCCGTCATAGCTTCCCACTTGATCTACTAACCAATTTTATAATCACAATACTTAAGCACATGGTTAGATACTAGGTGTCATCAATTATCCAAAACCAAACTAGAGCTTTCAGAAGGGTAGCTCCATCGCAGCAAGGTCGTGCGCCTCCAGCCCCAGTGCGTTGAAGTCCAGCAAGAATCCCCCAGGACCCGGCTGACCGAACACCAATGAGAAGTGGATGGGGATAGCCCCTTCCATGGCGTCGACAGTCGTGCAAAAGTTGTCGGCACTATCCTTGAGACTCAGGATGTTATTCCGGCGCTTTCTTCCTCGGGCTAGCAAATGAAAATATTTCGTGTTGGCGTCAGCATCCGCTACATATCTAACTCACGCCTTCTGACGCGCAATCGTCTGTTCCAATGAAGCCAGCCCCCGGCACTTGGCTTTCAAGGTTTTGCGCAGGTCGTGCTCGTCATCCGGAAGCACCCTTCGTTCTGCGGCTTGGTCTAGTTTGAGAATAACTACGCGCGCCATGAGCAGCTGTTCTCGAACGTTCCCAATTCTTGCCGCTGACCACCTCTGCAACTCTTTCTTGCAGTTCCGCAGCAATGCGTCAAGCAGGCATAGCGGATTGGTGATTCTTGGCGTGCAACTCCATCCTTCTAGTAACACTTCCTGAAACCTTGCAGCCTTTGGCTAGAAGGCCTCGAAGTGGAAGCGAGGCTTGGAATGCATGTAGACGCTCGTTTGGAGGAGGAGCGAACTGTGGTCCGAGGCGTCCAAAGATAAGGCCTGGAAATGGCAATTCGGAAATAAGGCTTCCCAATCAAGAGACACAAGCGCCCGATCAAGCCTGACAAGAGTCAGTGATCGGTGCTCGTTACTCCATGTGTACCGACGCCCATGCAAGTGTAGGTCGAGTAACTCTAGTTCTGCTACCGCATGCCTGAAATGACTGTTGATAGTCGTTAAGTACCAATTTTATATCGTCAACTAATGTCTAGGGAAGGACAATAATAGAAGCATAGGAGTTATTACTGACAAATTCCACGAGTTTTGGTGAATTGTGTATTTTGCAGAGATTATTCCAGAAAGGTTTAAAAGAAGGATTAAAGTGCTTAATTACCACGAAACTTAACCGCCAAGAAAATATCATCATCGGAACACTAGAAGCCTCTGGAACACACCCGAAGCGACCGGGGCCCGAAACTCACCAGGGTGGGGCCAGCCGGCGCCAGGGTAGGGCCGACCGACGCCCCCCCTTAGGGTTTCGGCCCTGCCTTCTGGAGTCTTCTTCCGCCGCCTCTTTGGAGTCATCTCGGCCCTTTATTTAAGTCGGTTTGATCCCACGGCGCACGTTCATCCCACCGGGCTATAAATAAAGTGGCAGACCCCCTCCCAGAGCACCAATTCATTCCTCTTGCTTCATTTGTCAAGAGTAGACAGAAGTTAGGGTTTTCAGTGATTAGAAATAGGACTCTAGTTCTTCAAGTTCATAGTTTAGACGTCTAGCAAGGTTCAAGTAGAGTTGGGCGGTACGCTTAGGATTCCAGATCTGTTCGTCTGGAGATTGGTAATCTTATCTTGTATCTCATTATGACTTTGCTCTATTTTAATATATTACTACTTATTCAGTTCTTAGTTTATTCTAGTTGCATATTCGATATAGTTGTGATTGGTGATGATTATTGTCATTTGATCGTAAAGCACCTAATTCAGTACTCGAATGAGTTAGGGGGTATACATTATGTAGACGTGGTGTCTAGATATATTGTGTACCTATGGAGGCACCATGACGTATCGGGTCGTGTGGTAGTCCGCGTAGGTGACAGCTGCGTTGGTTCCTCTGTAGCCCACCCCCCGTACGTAGGACGAGCAGAGCGCGGTCGCGAAGGAGGTGACCCTTGTGTCTTAATATCCTCATTAGATGATGCTCCTTATGATGTTTTCTGAGTTGATTATGCTATAGATGAAAATGTGTAATGTGGCGTAGGCTATAGACTTTGTATTTAGTAATTACATAGGTTTCCTTTACTTTAGCCGAATTTCGAGATTGTCTTACTACATTAGTGAGTCTCTATATTCTATCTCTGGAATACCATTTACCTCATTTACTCAGTTATCATTTACCAATTATCATTGACTTATTTATCGCTAAAGCACTAGAGTTATGTGTCATCATAGGTCTGCACATTTATCTTTCCAATCATTATAGTAGATTATCCTAATGAGTAGAATGCCTCTTTATCATTTTGGCATAAAACAAATCAACGATACTCGGAATACTTACCAGGTGTAGTGCTACAATGGGAGAATTATTTATGCGCTTGCGGATATATTCTATGGTATTATTTTTAGGAGGCAAGTGAAGATTATTTTACCAATGGTTTTTGGCATCATGTTAGGGATGACAACTTAACGTGAAGTGATGTTAGAAATACCAACAAGCATTTCTGGCGCCGTTGTCGGGGATGGCAATTGTATTCATTAGGGTAATTTATTGAGTTCGTTGATTTGATTCAGCAGGATATTTATTCTAGAATTTCATATAGGAGAGTTCTTCATAGATAATATTATAGAAAAACATAAAAATAACTATAGACATAAAATACTTATAGATAACTATAACCTTTTGCTTTAGCAGACTTACCCGTGTTTTGTTTATGTTTAAATATCTTATATAGGGTAAGTGCAGAATTGGTTGTGTACTTTAACTCTTATCAATCAGGAACAACCATAGGAAGAAGGGTCTTAAATTATTTTGTAAAGCCATGCCTGAGAAGACTCTACGTGAATTCTCTGCCCTAAGCACTGAGAATATTCGCGTTGGGCCAACTTTTAACATTGGAGATCATGATTACGAGATCAAGCCAAGCCTCATCAAAATGGTGCAAACTATCACATTTAGTGGAAAGAAAGATGAAGATGCAAGTGTCCATCTGCAGAATTTCCTGGAGATTGGCAACACCATCAACATCAAAGGCATTCCTCAAGACGTCGTGCTACTTCGTTTGTTTCTGTTCTCATTGGAGGGAAAGGCGAAGCAGTGGTTTTATCAGAATAAAGATCGAGTCAAGACATGGGTAGAATGTTCAAAAGCTTTCCTAGATGAAAGGTCCTTGTTTGGTTTTAGTAATTGAGTGACAACTTAAGTGGACTAATATGTGTTTAAGTGTTGATCACATAGGTGATTAGTCCACAGGTACATGTGTGTGAGCATCTATGCCATGGAGGTGAAAATGGCTTGGAGATGATGCTTAGCTCACACATATGGTATGAAGGAGCTAAATGCATGAGACATGACATGGAGTCATGTGGCTAGGTGAAGAAGATCAAGACAAGGCTTCGCGTCGATGGACCGGTTGCAAGTGTGAAGGGCAAGTCGGGTGATGGCTTGGCGCCGATGGACCAACGCAACGGTGAAGAGCAAGCAAGTCAAGGATCGATGAACCAAAAGCCACGTGATGATATGAAGTGGATCATATCATTCATGAGGTGTTGGTGCATGTGTTGCACCGGCATCGATGGTGTCGGAGACGGTGATGAAGACGGTGATCAAAATAGAAAGCGCAAGGCAAAGGTATAACCTAGGGCATTTCCATTTCACCAGTCTAAGGTTGAGTAGAGAAGTGCTTGACCGGATTTAGGATAGATGGCCGTACTATCAAGAGGGGCAAACTTATTTGCATATCGGTCATCTAGTGCTACTT
Source organism: Eremochloa ophiuroides (assembly GCA_038502445.1). Lineage (NCBI taxonomy): Eukaryota > Viridiplantae > Streptophyta > Magnoliopsida > Poales > Poaceae > Eremochloa > Eremochloa ophiuroides. The sequence continues at coordinate 83,911,667 of JAHLJS010000002.1, forward strand.
GAGTGATCTAACTTGCATACGTTGCTAGATCGAGTGGCGTGGTGAAAAGAGTGAAAAATTCTTTGAAAAATATTTGTGAAAAGCTAACACGCATGCACATGAGGTGTACACTTGTTGGTGTTAGCACTTTTGCAAAGGTGAAAGTGTTTGGAGGTGGTGTTGTGAGGTAGAGAGGGTGTGGTTCTCTCTCTTCCTCCTGCCGAGCTTGCGAGGCAGGATTCGGAGGTTTTCGGCGAAGTTGCAAGAGCGTCGGACGCTAAGGCCAGGGGGCATCAGACCATGGGTTCGGTCCAACGGCCTACCCTTGTCTTCTGTGCTATGGTGCGAGCGTCGGACGCTGTCTACAGTGACAGCGTCGGACCATCCTCGTGCTCCGACGGTGTTTAGCCTGTGAGCGTCGGACGCTGAAGTTTGTGGGCATCGGACTTTTTGTCTGAGCGTCCGACGGTGCAGATCGTGCGAGAGCTGACATTTGGCGAGCTCTGAGAGCGTCGGACTCTTGGGTTTAGTCCAACGGCGAGCGTCGGACGACCGTCCGACGGTTTTCAGCCCTCGGGGAGCTCTCTGGAAGCGTCGGACCGTGGAGTTCGTTGGTCCGACGGTGTTCTGTCCGACGGTGAGCTGAAGCGCGGGAAGTTAGCCGTTGTGATCCAACGTTCGATTTCAAATGGCTAGTGACACGTGGCGGCTTTCGGGAGCGTCGGACCGTGGACATTGGTCCGACGGTGGCGCGGCTGAGCGTCCGACGCTCAGTCCGACGGCCGGTTTGAGAGGGCAACGGCTCTATTCGCTTGAGGGCTATAAATCCAAGCACTTGGCGGCCTTGGCCGACTAGCTGAGCACCCTTGGGCCTGTGTGGCTTGTGTAGGTGTGCTTGGAAGCCCTCCCACTCACTCACTTGCTTAGTGCACATCCGATTGATTGATAGTGAGTGATTCTAGTGCGTTGCATCGTGAGATTGCATCGAGTGGCACTAGGTGATCGTGTTGCAAGCCGGTGGTGCTTGTTACTCTTGGAGGTTGCCACCTCCTAGATGGCTTGGTGGCTTGTGGCTCCGTGAAGCAAGCAAGAAGATTGTGCTTAGCTCCGGAGAAGCTTTGTGAGGGGTTGGAGCTCACCCTGCGGGAGATCGCAAAGAGCATCGCTAGTAGAGCGAGACGTGAAGAGCGACAAGTGGTCCGGCCGAGTCAAGTGCTAGAGCTTGTGGTAAGCACTCCACGTGGGAGAGTGTGACTTGCGGGTCACCACTAGCAAGAGGACCGGCGGCAACCTTGGAGCTTGTCTCAACGGAGGACGTAGCTTGTGGCGACAAGTGAACCTCCGGGAAATAAATCACCGCGTCAACATCTTCCCATCCTTCGCGGTGGTTTGCTCCCTTCTACACAAGTTATTTATATTGTGCATTACTTTATTTGTGTAGTTGTAGTTGCTCTTGTGAGACCGGTTAGCTTATGTAGCTTGCCACTCACCTTCTTAGCTTGTGTAGCTTAGAAGTAGTTCTCACTTAGTTTGTGTAGCTAAAGTGAGTTGCGCTCTTTGATTTGGATTGTGTATCCTTGTCATTGAGCAAGTAGTGAGCTTAGGTGCTTAGTACGTTTTTGCTTGCTAGTTAATAGGAGTTTTCCCGGTGCTTAAAGTACTAGCGCTTAGGTTTGTGTGATCTTGCGCTAGAACGGTTTAGGGAAGCTCAAACTAGACTTGCACCTTTGCTTCTCGCTAGGATCTTTGGCAAGGTGTTTAGAGTCTTAGTTAGAGGGGTGAATTGTCGTTAGAACCGATTAGGTTTTATTCCGCTGCGATTAGTTGTTATAAAGGACTATTCACCCCCTCTAGTCCGCCATCTCGACCCTACACTAGAAAAGTTTTTTCCAGTAGGCAAAACCAATGCTCTACGAGAAAAGATTTCAGAATTTTGTCAGCAGAAAGGTGAATCTATTCCAGAAGCCTGGGAACGTTTTCAAGATTACATATCAGATTGTCACCGTCATGGAATGGAAAAGTGGTTGCTCATGCAAACATTTTATCACGGACTAACTCAAAGGTCACGTGAGCAGCTAGATGCCACTGCTGAAGGATCATTTATATCACTCACCCCTGGAAGAGCTGAAAATATTATGGCAAAGATAGCAGAAAATCAGAATTGGACAAACAACACTCAGGCATGCCATAAGAGTGAAGAAGTTCCAGAGGAAGTGTGTGCACTATCAACCAAGATGGATGTACTGCTGAACTGCTTAGAGCAACGAGCCAATCATAAAAGAGATCGTCAAGCTATTCAAGATGCATTCAATTCCCAGAATCAATATGAAGGATCTTTAGGAATTGAGTTTGCAAATCCCCCAGAAGATATTAGTACAGTCATCAAGTCTACTTCTTAGAAGCAAGGATGGAATCAACCTCGGTCAACCAAACAAGGTAAGTACTAGGGCAATTATAATTTTTCAAATCAGAGACAACCACCCTTGAGAGAATTAATATTAGAACAAGCTAGAATTAATGAAAGTATTTACAAGAAGCTTACTTTTAATGATAAAGTTTTAGAAGGAATTTATTCTAAGTTGGATAATTTCTCTTCTGCTATTGAAGATCAAATATTATTTAATAAAAAGATAGAATTACAAATTGCACAATTATCTTCTACTTTGTTTACCACTAACCATGAACAAATAAAAAGAATATCTGCTAGAGGAGGTAAGTCTACACGTGATCCACCTTACCCAAAAGGGGCACGTAGACCATCACATTTAGTGCAGGTAGAAGAAGAGATTGAAAAGGATAACAGAGAGGAAGAAGTTATACCACCTTCACCACCAGTTGAACTACAAGATCAAGAATTAACTCAAGATTTTCATGACACAACCCTTCTACCGTTTCCACGCAGAAGAAGAAGAGCTAAAACGGATGATCAATTTGGTAAGTTTGTAGAGGTAATTCAGAAGTTATATGTCAATATTCTGTTGTTAGATGCCATGCAGGTACCTACATACGTAAAGTATCTTCGAACCATCCTCAACAACAAAGGACCACTACCTTCTACTAAAGTTGTCAAGCTAACGGAGGAGTGTAGTGAGGCAATTCTGAGTTCTTCTCCTACTAAGAAGAAGGATCCAGGTTGTCCCACTATTAATAGTTCAATAGGAGACCAGATGTTCGAGAATGCTTTATGTGATCTTGGAGCAAGTGTCAACGTCATGCCCAAGACCGTCTTCGACAAACTCAACTATTCTACGCTCACACCAACCACGATGTGTTTGCAATTAGCTTACCAATCGGTCCGCTATCCCGCAGGAATCACAGAAAATATTCCGGTAAAAATCCGCAACTTTTTCATTCCTGTAGATTTTGTAATACTTGGCATGCAGGAAGAGAGGAAGATACCCCTCATTCTCGGGCGACCATTCCTAAATACTGCAAATATCAACGTCGGAGCCAGAGAGATCACATTCACCATCAATGGGCAAGAAAAGCGATGCGCATTCAAACCAAGACTGGAGCAAGATGCAACAACATCTCCAACACTGGAGATGAATCATGAAGAATAATTCAACTGGAAAAGTCCGGATCGGCGGACTCAAAAACCCCGAACCTTCGCCGGGAGGTAACTCGGTAGTTATCGGTAATTTAATTCTTACATTAAAATTTACATATTTACTTTCTCATAAATTGCATTATTAAAAATAATAAAAATAAGCATAGCATGATTAAAGCTTAAGTCCCATGTGATTATTACTAACGGAGTGTTAAACCCCCGTCAGTGAATACCACTGTGGTGGCAGAAAATTATAAAAAGACCATCATTAGATTTCTAATTTTTCATAGATTCATAAAAGTAATTTATTTTTTCATTCTTGTGTCATTATACGGTATAAATACGGGAAACATATGAGGCCCACCATCATCACATCAAGTCATCTCAAGCCTTATCACCAACCACTACCTTTCACTACCATCCAAACTCCATTATTCATTCATACACTACCCTCCATCCACTCCTTTCATTCAATTTACTAGAGAAAGCACTCATTCACGTGCATATGAAGGCAATGTTGACACCATTCAAAGTAGAGGGCCAAAGCACACCAGGTGGGGCCGGCCGGCCCCACACCCACGCCGATCGGCGCCCCTCCTCCTCTTCTCTGCCTCTCACTTCTCTCACTCACTCACTCACTCACTTGCACTCCAGAGAGCACCTAGCTACTCTATTTTGCTGCTCGAAGTTACAAACTCTCACAACCCTTTTATTTGATTCAAGTTTAAGTAAGGAAAGGAGTAGAGAAGAGGATTAGCAAGAAGACTTAGAAGAGAGATCACCACTTTGATTCCTTCTCTTCACTTGTTCTTGCTTGTTCTTGTTTTGTTCATGTGTTCTTGTTCGTTCTTGCCATGTTCTTCGTGTTCTTCATTTTACATGCAAGATGAGCAATAGGATGAAAGGTGCCATTCGATCCCTTGGAAGAGCCTTCTCACGCCGCACAACACGAAGTCAATCATCATCACAAGTGCCATCGTTCGTCGGCTCAGACATGAATATCGATCCTCCGTCACCCTTCACGTATGACAACCCTTCATCCTCTTTCCAACCGGAAGAGAGGTATGAGCTCACAAGCATCACTCAAATTTCATTACCAACTAGACCGCAGAGGAAGATATTAAATGTGGTTAAAAACAAGGAATTTACGCATACTCTAATTTTTGATGCCACTTTGCTCCATGAAACCGGAATGGATTCCGAGTTTGAGCTTATTTTTAGAAATGTTGGATGGGAAAATGCATGGCAAATTAATGAGCAGGGTAGCAAGTTACTCACTATGGAATTTATTAGCACCCTAGACTTTGATGATGATGAGGTTAATTTTAGAATGTTTAATAAACCTTTCACCCTCTCATGAAAAACTCTTAGTTTAGCATTAGGATTCAATAATCAGTGTGTAGTTAATATAACTGAAACTCTCCAAGACTTTGATAAAGAGGATTTTTGGGAGAGCATAACTGCAAAGAAACCAGAGAGAAAACAAAAATATAATACTAAAGAAGTTCATCACCCCACACTGAGATTCATGCTTAAATGGCTAGCTTTTGCATTCTTTCCTAGAGAGGAGTTAAATACTATCAAACAGGATGAGCTGCATTTGTTATATATCATGATTAAAAAGAGGAAGGCGTCACCTATAAAAATAATATTGAATTATTGAAAAACTGTCCCTTCCATGAAAAAGTGCAGTATTTCTTTTACTTCCTAGATTACACGTTTAGCTGCAGGGCTAGGTTTATTATCGAATGCTTCACTTGTTTACATTTCTGATGCCCGCAGAATTATTGGTCATGATTTTTTCTTTCGTGCTCACATGCTCAAACGCCGAAATAATAAAATAGTTATGACTTATAAAAATTATGACAATGAGTACGAACTACCAGACAGGGAGTTAGGAATTTATTCTGTTCAGAATTTTATTTTTCCAGCTGTTAGAGCTAATGTTGGCAGGTGTCCGTCCGCGCGCATCAGCAGGGCGCCGAGAACTAATTTCACTGGAGCTGACCCAGCACCATCTGGGCCAACTTATTCCCACTATATTAATTTTGGTGAACAGGGATCGACGCAGGAGCCACACCAGCAGTGGACTACACATGCAGGATGGGAGGAACAGCCCACATTTCAACAAGGAGAATCTTCGTCAGCAGCAGCAGTAGATTGGGGAGCAAATGATTTTCATATTGGAAGAACATCTTTTTCTGCACGCGGGAACCTGTTCCACACACCACCAGAAGATCGCTACTATCGGCCACCTGAGCAGCACTTTTCGACTACCGCTAATGATCTCCCGGCTTTATCTATGCGTCTCACTAACATTGAACAGGAACAGAACGCGATAAGCGACACACTGCACCAGCACGAGCGGTGGCAGCAGCAGGTCGACGACAGGTTCTACTAGCATGAATAATGGCAGCTCAGCACGGGCCAATGACTTGATCAGATCTATCAAGGACAGCAGCAGACGCAGAGCGGATTGGAGTATTTGATACTGTTGACGGTCGATAACATCAACTTTTATTAGAACTTTAGACACAAAAGGATACATGAAAACATACTAGTCTAGGGTTTTAACTGACAGTTTCCACGAGTTTTGCATGTTCTATATTTTCCAGGGACAATTCCAGAAAAGCATAAAAGAAGGGTTAAAGAGCATAAAAGACATGAAACTTAACCGCAAAGGAAACATCATCATCGGGACGTGGGAAGAGTGTAAAAGGCCCCCGAAGCAACCTGGGGACGAGCCCTGGCCAGGTGGGGCCGGGTGGCGCCCCCCAAGGGTTTCACCGCCGCCTTCTGGTGCCATCCTCCGCCACCTTTTAGGAGTCATCTCGGCCCTATGTTTAAGTCGGTTTGATCCTACGGCGCACGTTCATCCCACCGGGCTATAAATAGAGGGACAGACCCCCCTGGAGGCATCAATCAATCATTCATCGAAGGCAACAAGTCTTCAAGCCATCAAGAGCCTACTAGTTCATCAAGAGCCTTCTAATTCATAGTTCTAGCCTAGTTAGATTAGAGATTAGAGGAGATCTAGTTCTTCGGCGGGATTTGGAGCCCCGGCATCCGTCTGGAGCGCAGAGTTCGGTATAGTTCTGGTTCTTTCTCTATTATTGTATTCTTCATTATGATTAGGGAAACATTGTTATTAATAGTTCATATGTTCTTGATTACATTAGTCTTTGTCTACTTTAATTATATGTCTAGTATAGTTGGTTTGATCTTATTGAATTCATGTAATTGCTCGTATAGCGTTTATCCAAACGATCGTTGGGTAGATGATGAACAATGTGTAGACGTGGTGTCTAGATATTTCGTTTATCTGCGAGTGCACCCTGATGTGCCGGGTCGTGTGGTAGTTCGCGTAGGTGACAGCTACGTTGATTCCTCTGTAGTCCACCCCCCGTATGTAGGCAAGCAGGCACGGTCGCGAAGTTAGGTGATGACTCTGTTTCACACCTTTTCTAGATGATGCCCTTTGCATGTGATTATGATATAGGACTAATCTGACAATGATTGATAGATGTAATTGCACTAGTTAGAGTTATTCATTGACGTAGTCATAGAATTACCTTATATATTAATTCCTTACTTTATCCATTGGCTAGCTATTACTATGACTAGAAAGTGCTCTGATGTTTATCTTTATTAATGATGATTGATCATACTTATCACCATATTTATCTTTATTATCTTCTGACCTCTACCTGTTATGAGTAGAGTATATGACATTGGTAACATCACTTATTCATTGTATATGGTTGTTATCAATATAATAGATTGTAGTTTATCCAAGTCCTTCCCAGTGGTATAAATATAAATCGACAATCTGGTAGAACTCCTAGGTAAAATGCTACAATGGTATAATTATCTGTCCGCTTGCAGAATTGTTCTTAGTTTATATTTATTTATATTTCTGCCTAGTCACATGGAATAATATGTAAAACCTTTATTTATTCTTAGCATATATAATTAGGATTGACAATCCAGTTCATGCTAAAGAATGTTGGTAATAGATGAGTGGCTAGTTGCTAATGATCAGTTAATTAAATACCATACATCTTCTAATCTCGTCCCTAGTGTTAAAGGTTATAAAGTTATGAAACATCCTCGATTTTCCATGAAGGGAAAATCCACAGAATGAGGTATAATGTGATAAAACAAGAGTTTGATCTCATCACATTATCATATATCAGTTGATATTACAGCCATACATCGCAATAGTTACATTATTTCATATCAACTGAGAGCTCACCTATTACAAGGTTATTCTAGTGGGAGCGTATCTAGATGTCATCAGAGTTGGCGGAGTATGTCGTCGGGTGAAGGCTCCTCCTTCACGGCTTCATCAGAGTTATTCTTGGCGCAATATAGTCTTCATCTCCTGAACCAAACTTGAGCGTAGGCACGAGACCTTCTAATCCTTTTTACCTTATTATCTCTGTGAGTCAGGTAATCTGCACACCGCCAGATATGTGCATGCCATCGTCGGCACCGATGAGCTTTAGTGGAAAAGAGAAAACAGAGGATCTGATGATCCTAATATTTGGCTGTGGTTTGCATCCTAAGCGCATGCAAGGTAGTATCCAGTGGTAAATATTATAATAGTTTGTCAAGATTTAACCCATCTCAATACCATCCATCAGTCCATCCCAAATCCATCATCCCACCCATACACCACCTCACACACACCTCGCGCTCAGTCGACAGGCCCAACTCCCTCTCGGGCCCTGTCTCAACGGCACACTGCCGCATCGGGCACACTGCCGGACAATCATCAACTAGGGGGAGAAAAGAATATCGCTCTCTACACTAGTCAGAGCTTCACAGGAAAGGTCGATAGCCGACGAATCGGCATATGTATCGATCGATCAACCATACACTATGCAGAGGTTTTACCACTCACAAGATTAGCCATCATCGATGTTGTACAATCATCTAGGCAGAATTCTGGGTGCTTGCTTGCCTAGGTCGATGCCACCCTACCACTCAGCCCTGGGTAACTTCGGGCATGAACCGAAACGCTGAGACTGGGAGACGCAGTACCGGGCCTAATCAGTGGTACTGCGCATCTAGAACGGTTCAGGAATCCCAACATCCATCACCGCCCACCCTTATCACCTTTCTACCTAGCAGTAGTGGCACCGCCCTACCAAGTAGTCCAACCGTTCCCCGCCCATCGAAGACGAGTGAGTAGTAAAGGATTCCTATGAACCTGGTACTAGTCCTTCCTAGGTTTGACCAAGCAGGCATCTTCTCTTAGGGGATACTCTCCTCGTGCCACCACGGCACCTCCATTCAAGGGGTTTCAAACCACGTAGGCTATCCTTCTCGGAACCTCCTCATAAAACCATTACCCACCACAGGTATCCCTCGTGGGAATGTCCAGATGCAACTCCTGGCAAGACTTGCTTACACAGCTCGTCATGTATCCCACTTGGTCGAGTTGACCCTCACCACACACCCAAGACTCACGCAGCACGCTCATAGTCCACCAATCTGGCATCCCAAGCCAAACCATTCCCATATGTTCACCACCAGCATCACATCACAGATACAATGCGAGTGGAGTAAATAAATATGGTGATGTAACATGCAAGCAAGCAGGTAGATAGAAATATATAAAAGAGCATGAGCGTGAAGCTGAGTAGCATAGTAGAGTGGTTGTAAGCAGTGTAATAATGGCTTAGGTAGTTGCATGCATCATATACCAGCAAAGGAGTAAATATAAAGCACTAGCATTTCTAAATATGCAATGTCTAATAGGATTCTCTAAAAGAAGGTGCTGCCATGACACCTGCGTTGTCAAGGTAGTAGTGGTATAAGCGTTCTCAAGTTAGTGTAGTTGATCAGCTATGTCTCCCCCTCCTAGGGCGACTCCACTCCACGGGTCCTTTCGTCGTCTACGTTCTCCTCCTCCAGCGGGTCTCGATCTGATTGTCGCTAATCCAGAATCGGCTACTCCGCGAAGAGACTCAGGGCAAGAAAACACTCAATACACTAAAAGACAACAAGACGCGGGACGATCCAATAATTACCAGAGAAATAATAAAATGTGCATAAATTGGCCCTCTCGGCGTATGTCCGATTTCATCGGGCCAAATAAACAAGAGTGGGGTTTGCTATGCACAAGCTTATGTCACGGCCAAGCCAATATGGCTTTATGATAAATGATTTAGTCCAGAGCTTATCCATAGCAAACACCACGGCTCATGATCTTCCGATCCGGGCATCATGGAGGAGACGGGAATCGGAGGACGACCGATCAGAAGGGAAGAACGAGGAATTACCGGCAATAAATGTTGCACAAAATATTGTGAGTGTTTAATCCACTTGTAGGGTACCAAGGCTGTGATTCAAAGGGGTACAATCATACAAGTGCTTATACACCAAGAATCAAGAGAGAGAGAGAGGAGTTAGCTAGGCACATCCATATCATATTCTCAGTCACACCTTCAGTGAAGATGGTTTTAAGCGGTCGATCGAGTCGACTCGCATAGATCCAAGATCTTGATATAGACCATAGCTTCGTTAACTAAAAAGGGTTAGTCTGGTCTTTGATCCAATCACCGCGAACAAGATGGGATCGAATAGAGTGGACTAAACTGGAACGAAGAGCGAGAATATAATATAGTGGTGGTCAACTTCTTCCAACACGCACGCCACGGAATAGACGGGGTGTCAGAAGAGAGCGACATGTAAAAGACGCAAGTGCGCAAACCACTCGTAGGGTACCATGACCTGGGTGCACTGGCACTAAGTCATTACTCGGATCCATAGCGATGCGGTTGTCACCACAAGAATCATAGGAATGCGACGGTCGCGCAGAGTACGAGCATACGAGGGCCAGGCACTGAAAGTCAGTGTGTGGCAATGGGGTATAGCTCCATGGTCAACTATAATGCGAGGTCGAGTTACACTTGGCATTACGGCCATGGCGAGACGAATCCCGCGGTCGCAATATCCGAATGAAGTACGATCCCACAGCTGGCTCGAAGGCATAGCACATAGAAAACATAACAACCAACAATAAGAGCCAATGATTCGACCCAAAAGATAAAATAACTCAACACGACAGTGGAGTAGCACAATTCCATAGCTCGAAGATGGATGGATCCTGTATTATAGATACATGTACATACAGATCGTAAGGATAGGGTACAATAGATACAAATACAGATAGATTGTAAGGATATGGTACAATATGGTGGATAGATGTATGAGAAGGTAGAAGATGGGGTTCTCCAATAGTCCAGCGTCATCTTATGGGGCCTTAAGATCTCGCAACGGGGCTACAGCACGAAGATCGGACAGGGTCGGTGTCAAGGGAAAGTGGCGAGACTTGCTGCTACACGTTCTGGCTCCTCTTGGCCAACTGCTGATCGCTTCTGGCCAGCTATGGCTTGCTGTTGGCTGGCTGCGGCTGGCTGTGGCCTGCTGCAGGCTGGTCGTGGCTGGCCGGGCGGGGCTATGGCTGGCTGGGGTTGGCTAAAGTGGCTAGAGGCTGGCTATGGTTGTCTGGGGGTAGCAAGGTTTCCAACAAGGCATGGAATCACAACATGAAGGCCTTTGTCAAATGGGAAGGTGCACGCGACGGCAATGCCTGTTATTGGTTGAGTAGCTGCAACGCACGAGAACGCCGTCAAGATGGCGGTGCTTCGGGTGCACGCGACGGTGATGCCCGTCATGGTTGTTCCAAGTGTTCATGGTCCGCCATCCGGTTGGCTGGTTTTAGTCCGGTGTGCGTGAGTGCGTGTGATGTCTTGAGCCGGGAGAAGCTCTGCCTACGCGTCCCTTGGGGTGGGACGCCATGGCACTTATGGCTGGTCCTAGAAGGGCTGCGGTGCTCACTGAGGGCTTGCGGATGGCAAATCGCTTGACGCGGGTCGGGCTCGTTGCTGGCAGCACAACTTCACGGTGGGGTTCAATCCAAGGCTTGCCAAAGGGGAAGTAGGGGTTGTCCATGCTTGCGGTTCTCATCCAGGATGGCGCCAAGGAAGTGGTGGTGGTGCGGGTTCGGCGAGATGCGGGTCGTGGCCACCAAGGACGGAGCATAGTGGGGGTAGCCGCCTCCAGCAACGATGTGTAGCAGCGGCACGAAGGCCGGTCTCAGTCCAGCGTTTCGGTAGAAAAAGGGGGGTATAGCAAGGTCTTGGGCCCTTGCAGCTCACCGGCATGGTTGGAGAGGATGGCACAGCATGACGACGTGGTGTCTGACGTTGTGCCTGCTGGTACACGGGCTGCGAGGGCAAGACAGAGCTGGGGTCGAGGTCGCTGGCGTTCCGGGCTTGGCGTCGTGGCCGGCTCGTCGTGGTCGTGGTGAGGTGGCGACCGTGCATGGTGATCCCGACGAGGTAGAGGCGGTGGTGTTCAGCGCAGACGCGGGCGCCAGGTCGACGCAGCCACGAGACGTCGTGGTCCCGGGGCTGGCGTAGCGTTCTTCAGAGGCTCGACGGAGATCCCGGGTCGACGACGTTGCGCGTGAGGCGTGAACGCGTGGCACGGCGAGGACGCTCCGGTGACCACGTCGAGACGCGCAGAGTGGCAGCGCGGTGAGCTCGCCGATGCCGACAGCGTGCTGCTTCGTGTTGGCGCTGGCGGCGTGGTGAGTGCAGCTCGTCGTGGTGGCGTGGGCTTTGCAACGAGGAGGCCGGGGTGCTGCTGCGGCTAGGTGGCACGGCTGCAGCCTTCGAACTGCAGCGTGACAGTGGCGGCCAGGGAGTGCTGCGCGAGCGCGGCGCTGTGGTGGAGCTAGGCGTGGTGGCACGGAAGAGGAGGGCAACTGGATTGCGGCGGCGGCGCGGAGAAGATGAGCAGTGCGGAGTCGCCATGTCTTTTATACGCGTGCGTGCTAGGGTTCGTCGACATCGGACAGTGGAGGTCTCGGCTTCCGTACCCACGTCCACGCGGCAGGCATCGGGAAGGGCGGAGGCGTGCGTGCGCTCGACGCTATCTGCGTGCACGCGCGACCTGGTGGCGGCGGTGGCTCGGGAGCGAGCGCTCTGCTTAGGGTTTGCTGGGGTGCGGGCAGCTCGGCCCTGTTGGGCCGCATGCGCGCTGCCGATTCGGGAGAGCAGGCTGGGCCGGCTGGGCCAAGCTGGCGCGAGCGCTGGTCGAAGTGCTTGCACTTGCTGCTGCTGGCTCTTGTACGTATATGTATACAAGTTAGAAACGTGTAGACCATTACTTGGTGGACTGGTGGTGTACGTGTTTAAGTGTTCAGGTCTTGCCTTGCTCGGCTCCCATCCGTGCATACTACTGTTCTGGAGGGCAGGAGGTACGTAAAAGGAGCTGGCTGCCTATATACGTGATTCGGCTTGCTACAACAACGGCCACAGGAGCATGCACATGCACGTACGCTAGTTCGGGCCTGGTCAAGTCGTGCAGCTACTGTGATCAAGCTCCGGCTTGCTTGTGGTTGAGGCATGCTACGCGTACGTACATGTACATAAATACATACTCGTACGGAGGGCATGGCTTAATAGGCTGACCGCACGGCAAGGAGATGGGCTGGCTGTCTGGTAGGAGGGAAAAAAAAAGATCTCGGCCCAAGAGGAATGAGGATGATATTCCATGTATGATGCAAGGATTTTGAGGTAAGATTGAAAAAGGAATATTGAGATAAACTCAATGAGGGAATTCAATAATTGTTTGAAAAGAATTCAAGGAAGACCGGAAATATATTTAATAGGGAATTCGCTATGAATTTGTGCTCTCCAACATAGAACCCTAAACTGACTAAGGAACTCCAGCACACTCCTACAAACAGTTCTATATGAAGGCAATGATTCGTTAGTGGGTTAGTCGCGATTCGACCTAAATTCTACATGCTTCACACACATTGCACCAAAAATTTTAGAAAATTCGTATTCTTGGTTATCGGAAAAAACCGGGTTGTTACAAGTTATATTGGGTGACCTTAGTAGATGTGAACAGTTACATCAGATGGGATACCCGCCGCCACCTCCACCACATTACTAAGCACAGCAACATCCAGCTTGAGGGAGATCCCCGCTAGGTGAGTACCTCTCACCTTTATATATGTTTTTTATTTAAGTATTTAATTCAGTCTTCAATTCTGTCAATTTTAATATTGCTAAAAAACAACAAAACAAGAAAGCCAAATAAAAATTTATTTACCGTTTTCTTTAGTTATTGCATTAAATTTCTGCTTGTGTAAAAATGAAAATCCAAAAAAATAATAGATTGTATAATTAAGTTTGCTCTAAATTCCGCATCCAATTTGTCTTTAGAATAATTAGAACTTGAAGCTAGAGAAAAATCAAAAAAATATTTAAATTGTTTAAATGTAATTTCCTGCAATTGCTTAGTGTTTAAATTTAAATTCTCCTACGAATTGCATGAAGTTTATCTACCATGAAAATCTATTCTGAATCTTGCAGTGGGTAGCATAAGCTTTTCTAAGTAATTGACGGATATGATCTAAGAAGGTTTGAGTTGCTATTTATTTCATTTTGAGTGATACCTAAAGCTCCAGACATTTCAAAAGTCAAAACAAATATAATAATTTGTTCTGCTAATATGATTTAAGTAGACTATTCTGTTATGCATTCATGATTAAATTCACATGCACAAAATGTTTTCGCTCTATGCACAAGTCTCTCTCTTAAAAGTTCAACGAAGAGTGTGGGTTATAAAGTTAAAAGATACCATACTAAAAAAGTACGAGTCTGAAAGATGCCATATCAAAAGGGTATATGCCAAAAAAAAGAAAAAGAGAAACAATGGGTGCAAAAACACCCGTCTGAGAGAAAAAATGGGTACAAAAAGTATCCGCTAGGGAGATAGCCCACACTCTTCATAAAGACAGAAAAGAGAGGATAATGCGTAGGAGTTCAAAAATGAAATTTGATCATATTCACACATTCAATCATGATGTATAGCTTAGTAGTCCTCTGCAATCTTATTAGTAGGCTCTCATTATTTCCTAATGCGGACCCAAGTGGGGACTTGGTCCGGATTGTGATGAGTGATTGTCAACGGAGTTCACTTGGCATGTTGGTCGGCTTGTGATGTGCAGGTGCTGGGCTCAGATGCAGTGGCGGATGGTGAACTGAAGGTCAAGTGAGCGGGCCGTGTCGATGGACCGAGAGCTGTGAAGGACGGACGCGGAACTTGGGCCGAGGGACTTGGATGGCAGAGCGCCAGCTGCGGTGGCGGACATTGCGACTTCGACAGGCGCGATTGAACATGGTCAAGGGACTCGAGTGGTACGCGGGCCGGCGGGACGCGGTTCAGGACGGTTTTCGGGTTTGGGCCTCAAAACTCGGGCGGAGTTGCTTCCGGCGGGAAACGGGGCGACACGCGGCGGAATCTGCGAGATTACGTCAAGGCGACGGCAACTCGAGCATGAAGCGAGGTCGTCCGATCATATCTTCAGTCACAGGCTGTTCCAGAATGTCTTAGGGTTAGCTGGCTCGCCTGTTGTAACATCCCGGCCCAGGGCTTAATAGGATTGATAGGATACTCATACCAACAAGTTGCAACTTCTTTTCCGGAAGCCCATCTGCAAAGAACTCCAAGGTTAAGCGAGCTTAGCCCTGGAGCGATGGGTGACCGACCGGGAAGTTCTTCCCGGGTGCGCATGAGTGAGGACAAAGTGCGCAGAAAAGACTGGTGTTGGTCTGTGAGGGCAGTCTATATCCTAGTTAAGCTGCCAAATGTAAGCGGGCCTGGCCTCGGGGAGGCGGGACGTTACAGAATGGTATCGGAGCCGACCCTTACGGTTTCACGGGCGCGTGTGTCGCAGTTGCGCAGGCATGGTGCGCATGGCTGGTGTGGATCCGGCGTGGTCACACAGCATGGCACATGCGCTGGCACTGGACACACGGACGTGGCCAAGAGGGGACGTTCCTGGCTTGGGATTGATCGACGAGGACGTCGATCTCTTAAGGGGGTGAGGATGTAACATCCCGGCCCAGGGCTTAATAGGATTGATAGGATACTCATACCAACAAGTTGCAACTTCTTTTCCGGAAGCCCATCTGTAAAGAACTCCAAGGTTAAGCGAGCTTAGCCCTGGAGCGATGGGTGACCGACCGGGAAGTTCTTCCCGGGTGCGCATGAGTGAGGACAAAGTACGCAGAAAAGACTGGTGTTGGTCTGTGAGGGCAGTCTATATCCTAGTTAAGCTGCCAAATGTAAGCGGGCCTGGCCTCGGGGAGGCGGGACGTTACACCTGTTTAGCAGTAGTAGTTAGAGGGTTTTCTGCAAATTGTAATAAGGCGATAAGAGGGGAAGACAACCACCTCCTTTCCTTGCCTCTTTCATTTTCATTTTCCCTCAACCCTAGTTTCCCCCTTCGTAAGCTCTAGAGAGAGAGAGCTGATGAACTGAAATTTCGTGGTGGATTTTGTGTGACATTTGTGTGTGAAGTGAGGCCCTAACCTCACCGATGTCCTCCAGAATTCATTATTTTGGTGTGTGATTTTTTGTCTCAATGTGTTCTTCGTTTTTCTCTTTTTCGCTCCTTGCTATGATCTGATTTTGCCGGCGTTTAGCTCAATTTCAGCCGGTGATTTCTTGGGGAAAGATTCTTAGCAGGTTGAATTTCATCTTTGCAAAGTTTGAGCTCGTTTCATGGAGATTTGGGTCGGATTTTATGGATTCTCTGTTCGTTTCTTTTTCTGTTCATGAGTCCGTCGCCCTCTCTGTTCATGTCTCCGGTTCTCTGCGTGAAGGCCAGGTGTTGGGGCGGTTTCAGCTGAGTCTGGTGGCAGCGCTAACAAGGCGGTGCTTCAGCACCGTGCGTGCTCGATGAGCAGCGCTCCCAAGGCCAGTCGCTCGTTCGCTCTCTTCCTCTCTCTGGCAGGCAGCTAGTTCCATGTTTGATTTTCAGTGCGTGCACTTTCTGTTTGCTGTAGGAGCACGAGCAGGAATCTCCATCCACTCTAGCAGCAAGTGCATTGCCTGTTCGTGATTTGTTTTTCAAAATCAGATTTGTCACTTTCAAGCTACAGGAGCCTAATCATTGCTTGCTCTTTTAGCCAGTTAAAATCTTGTACGAGTGATTTTTGTGCTACCTGTTGATCTCCATTTCACTGTTTGTAACTGCACTAATCTGTATGCAGTTTGCTCTGCTTATGTCGAATTACAGAAGCAGCACCTGAGTGTTCAGCAGCACAAGAACAAGTTTCTGCTGCTGCAGTGTTCGCTGCTACAGTAATTTCAGCAACACTAGTATTCTTGCTTTGGCCGCGGTTTGCGCGTTTGAGCTCCGTTTTAATTTCCGCTTGCTACGTTGACTTCGTGGTGTTTCGCTGTGCTCTTAGAGAGCATCCACCCACTCAGTTGGGTTGTGAACATCACGGTGTTTCATTTGCGTGTTTGGTGGTGATGTTGGGACAGTGGCCTAATATTTCGAAAGAAATTTGAGGCTCCCATTCACCCCCCCCCCCTCTGGTCGCCGTTTCCGGCCCTTCACCTAAATAAAAATTATATACTTATTAAAAAAATCTGGAGCAATTATTGAAACAAAGGATGAAAGACTTAGTGCTTGCTTGATTATTCTGTCTCTCAATTACTCAAGACTTAATTTAAAAGCCACACGATTGAAAAGAATAGGAATAAGTTTGAAAGTTGGATTAATGAATTTCAATCCGGAGAAGAATTTCTGTTTAAATATTTAAGTATTTGTTGGGAGTTATACATTTTCATGGAACCTTGAATAAATTATTTCAAATCAACTTTGCTAAGGGACTAACAAAGACTTAGCTTCGGGGTGTTGTTGACGGTCGTTAAGTACCAATTTTATACCGTCAACTAATGCCTAGGGAAGGACAATAATAGAAGCATAGGGGTTATTACTGACAAATTCCACGAGTTTTGGTGAATTGTGTATTTTTTAGAGATTATTCCAGAAAGGCTTAAAAGAAGGATTAAAGTGCTTAATTACCACGAAACTTAACCGCCAAGGAAACATCATCATCGGAATACTAGAAGCCTCTGGAACACACCCGAAGCGACCGGGGCCCGAAACCCACCAGGGTGGGGCCAGCCGACGCCCCCCCTTAGGGTTTCGGTCCTGCCTTCTGGAGTCTTCTTTCGCCGCCTCTTTGGAGTCATCTCGGCCCCTTGTTTAAGTCGGTTTGATCCCACGACGCACGTTCATCCCACCGGGCTATAAATAAAGGGGCAAACCCTCTCCCAGATCACCAATTCATTCCTCCTGCTTCATTTGTGAAGAGTACACAGAAGTTAGGGTTTTCAGAGATTAGAAATAGGGTTCTAGTTCTTCAAGTTCATAGTTTAGCCGTCTAGTAAGGTCAAGTAGAGTTGGGCGCTACGCTCGGGATTTTTCTGATCTGTTCGTCTGGAGATCGGTAATCTTATCTTGTATCTCATTATGACTTTGCTCTATTTTAATATATTGCTACTTATTCAGTTCTTATTTTATTCTAGTTGCATATTCGATATAGTTGTGATTGGTGATGATTATTGTCATTTGATCGTAAAGCGCCTAATTCAGTATTCGAGTGAGTTAGGTGGTATACATTATATAGACATGGTGTCTAGATATATTATGTACCCACGGAGGCACCCTGACGTGCCGAGTCGTGTGGTAGTCCGCGTAGGTGACAGCTGCGTTGGTTCTTCTGTAGTCCACCCCCCGTACGTAGGACGAGCAGAGCGCGGTCGCGAAGGAGGTGACCCTTGTGTCTTAATATCCTCATTAGATGATGCTCCTTATGATGTTTTCTGAGTTAATTATGCTATAGATGAAAATGTGTAATGTGTCGTAGGCTGTAGACTTTGTATTTAGTAATTACATAGGTTTCCTTTACTTTAACCGAATCTGGAGACTGTCTTACTATATTAGTGAGTCTCTATATTCTATCTCTATAATACCATTTATCTCATTTACTCAGTTATCATTTACCAATTATCATTGACTTATTTATCGTTAAAGCACTAGAGTTATGGGTTATTATAGGTCTGCATATTTATCTTTCCAATCATTATAGTAGATTATCCTAATGACTAGAATGCCTCTTTATCCTTTTGGCATAAAACAAATCAACGATATTCGGAATACTTACTGGGTGAAGTGCTATAATGAGAGAATTATTTATGCGCTTGCGGATATATTCTATAGTATTATTTTTTGGAGATAAGTGAAGATTATTTTACCAATGATTTTTAACATTATGTTAGAAATGATAACTTAACGTGAATTAATATTAAAAATATCAACAAGCATTTATGTTAGGCCTACATTTATGTTACGCCTATTGATCGTGGCGTGGCCTCGTCGGTTCTGCAGGTAGCCACGGAGGTGTCCTCAACTAGCGCGCCAGCCCCCGGGGGCGCCGCTAGGAGGTCTGTCTTCCGAACCTCATTAACCTCGTCCGCCTGACTTGAGGCACTCTCCTGCACAGGACTCTGTTTCCTTTTCTTCCGAGATGTTAGCCACAACATTTGCCTGGGCCGGAGACCCGCGGCGGGAGGGTCGCATGCACCCGGCCCCGAACTCAGCGCCGCAGGTTGGGCCGCACAGGTCGCATGCCGATCCATGCCACCCATCTAAAGCTGAAGGCCCACGTCCTGGCCCGATTACGCCTCCAGCCGCAAGGCGACAGGGCGCATGCTCGACAAAGGAAGGAGCAGGAGGCGCCGTGAGCTTGTCGAGCGCTGGCATTGCAGAGGAAATGGCAGGGTGCGCCATGGGGCATGCCGTTGCTGCTGCGATCAGTATTCCTTTTTTCAGCACCCACCTGTTGGCCGCAAGAGGAAGTCGCCACTAAGGATGGAAATATGAAAATGAATATCTGAATTATTCGCATTCGTATTCGTTTGAATTATATATATAGATATCCGTATTCGTATCCGTTTTAAAATGGATGTCAAAGTGGATACATCCGTATTCGTATTTCAGTGTTTTCTCTATCCGATTCTAGATCCGTATTCGACAATATCCAGCAATATCCGTGTCCAAATAGAAAATAAGGTACCATGAACTTATTTAAAAGTTTTCACTTCATAATAAGTAAACAAATATTTAATTTTATTGTTACTAATAATGCATGTAACATATTTAATAGTATATATAAAATTAAATTAAGTATTAATTTTAAATTATTAATAATACATAAAGATTAACTAATTTTAGCACTTTTATAATTTAGGTTAATCTAATATATTTGTCCTTTTAAATTATTTTAATCCTTTACTTTATTTATTTATTGATATAAATTATTTTATATAAATTTAAAATTTCATAATAAATATTTATATAAATATAATATTGATTGATATATTTATTTATTAAATATATATTGGTAACTAGATTATTTTTTGTGCTATCCTTCTCTATGCTATATATACAAATGCTTTATCTCTAGTTTTACGTAATTCCAATGCTAATTATAAAGTAAAATGGCTATTTGTTTTCTATTATTTTTATTTGAACTTATTCACTTGATCTATTATTTTGTTCAATATTATCTCTTATAATTTAGTTTACTTCGCTCTTAGAGATTAATTAGAAGTGTACTTTTATTTAGTTCACTTTCGTTAATGATGTACTTAATAATAAAATTTTATTCATATATGTTAAATTTCATAATGTATGTTTTGAGTTAGATCGAGTAAGTAACGATTTTGGATCCGCATTCGAAGCATCCGTTTTATATTCGTATTCGTATTCGAATTAAAATATAGTAAAAGGTGACATCTCCGTTTCCATCCTTAGTCCCCACGACAGGCGCGACAGAAGTTTGAACTGGACCAACAGTTTGAACACGATCTGTAGACCAGCCGTTAGGGGCACGACACGCGACCTCCAAACTGCATGTAGCTTCTTCTGGATGCCCCCATTCTTCCGCTTTTGCTTTTGCTTTAGCTTTTGACGAGGGTGATGACGTTGCTGTTGTCGCTCAGCGAGTAGGAAAGTTTAAATGGGATGATGATAGATATGACGTTCAGCGTGCAGAGTAGATCTGAGTCGTTTGGACTCTAGGACATTATAAATGGTATTAGATCCGACCTTCATGGCCACAGGCGCGTGCGGGCCAAGGGCGCGGTCATGGGTTCATTGCGCGTATAGATCCTGCGGGGCGCACGGTCGCGTGTGTTAAGAGGGGAACGTTCCTGGTTCTCGTTTGTCCGGTTGTGGGTGTGTTGGTTGTGGCCTATGTGCAAGTAATAAGATATTGTGGAGGTTTAGTCCCACTTTGGTTGTTAAAGGTGGGTTAAACCAATATATAAGTCTT
Organism: Eremochloa ophiuroides; assembly: GCA_038502445.1. Classification (NCBI taxonomy): domain Eukaryota; kingdom Viridiplantae; phylum Streptophyta; class Magnoliopsida; order Poales; family Poaceae; genus Eremochloa; species Eremochloa ophiuroides. Next base: position 83,932,427 of record JAHLJS010000002.1, read on the forward strand.
CTAGAGTCCATCCCACCATCTCCGAGTTAACTCTTTTAAGCGAAGCGAGGATGAAAGCTTAAGTGGGATGGTGGTAGATGTGATTCGCTCAGCGTGCAGAGTGATCTGAATCGTTTGGACTCTGGGGCGTTACATCCGGGTCTCCATTATGACCGCTGTTGCCGTCATCACTGGGCAACGAGTTCGCCGGGGAAGGAGGTCGCGAATTGAAGTCCGCCACCGACTTGATGTGAATGAGGACCTTGTAGGTGAGGAACTGCTTCTCCCGGAGGTATCTAGGCAGCGGTGGCCCTCCTTCGAATAGGACACACTACTGCTCGTTCTCCGCCACTCCCAGCCAGCACACCAGCAGGATGAACGAAGGGTTCGCCGTCCACGCCGTCACCCTGAACGATGCGAGGTCGTCGCCGGTGGAGGTCGCCGCTTCGACATCCTGGATCCAGCAGGCCGGCGCAAGGATCTTGGCGGCCGTGTCTTCTCTCCACGTGTGCGGCGGGATGCCCTCCAACAGAATGTTGATGCGAAACTTCAGCACCGAGAGTTGCGCGTGCGAGAGCCTGGACCATGGCCGCAGCACCAATGCTGAAGCGCCAAATGGAAGCGGCGACATCGTGAGCACCTGGTCCCTGACCACCTGAGAGCCGCAGAGCACTATGAAGTTCTCGGGGAAGAAATGGCGAATGACGAGCTCGGTCGGCAGCACTCCGGCTGCAGCGGCGATGGCCTCCCTGGCATCCTCGATGGGGATATCCGCCGTACCGCACCACCTTTGGATGACGACGGAGAAATGCAAGCTCGCCTCCGCGTTGTCCATGGCGGCGTCGCGCTTGATGTAGCACCAGGATTCCTGTGGACGGAGGCTGGGCGCACCGGGTGGCAGCGAGGCGTTGTCGATGCCGTCAGAGGAAGGCTGTGGCGAAGGCGTCTCACCGAACGCTTCCACGGGAGTCCCCTGGGAGGACGGCGACGAAGGCGTGCGGCCACCCTGCCCACGCAGGGTTCCCAGACTGCGATCACGCCACTGTCGGACGAAGCGGCCGTCGGCGCGGCCCCCCGCCGAATCTGCAGCCTCTGTCGTCCGGTCCTGGGCCGCTTGCAGTCCCGCGCAAGGTGGTGCAGCCCGCGGCAGTTGAAGCAGCGTTGGCGAAGCCGGCACGTCGCGACGCAGTGGGCCGTTGAGAGGCAGTTGATGCAGCGCCCGTCAACAGCATCCCGGCGGCTCCGCGGCTCAGGCCTCAACGGCTCCCCGCTGGATGCCTTCACACGCGTGCCAGGCGCCGCCTCCCTCGGACGTCGAGAAGGGGGTTGCTTTGTCACTGGGCGATGGGGAAGGACCGTCTACCACCCAGCCCTGTCTGGCAGCATCGCTCTGCACTGCGGCCCCAGGCGCTGGTGGACCAGACTCCGCACCCTCGCACCCAGACGCTGACGAGCGGGGACCCGCTCCGGCGTCGGCAGAGGAGCAGCCTCTCCCAGGCGCTGGTGGAATGGGACCCGCCCCGGCGTCGGCTGGGGAGCATCTGCCAGCCCCACCTTCCTCTTGCGCCGCCGGTTGCGCCGCCTCCGATGCTTGGGGCCACGGGCCTCCGCAGGGTCGGCCACGGCCACGGCCTTCAGGCCAGAGGGTTACCCACGCTCCTCGCTCGCCTCAGGCGCCGGAGAGACGGACAGGGCCTTGCGGGCAGCGTGGAGGTAGGGTGGGTCATCCATCAGGTCGTGCTCCTCGCCGTCGTCGCTCGTCCAGTCGTGAACGGAGACGTCGTCCCACCGCTGGTTCTTGGGTCGGCCACCAGGGGAAGGAAAGAAGGGGGGCGCAGGGAGAGAGGATCTTACCACGGGCGGCGTGGAGACTGGAGGAGGTGGCTGCCGTTGCCGGGGTAGCTTGCGGCAGGCTGCCGCCCGGGGGGCCGGAGGGGGAAGGGGGGAGACGGAGACGGAGACGCTCATTTCCTCTCGCAGCATATTGTCATATTTATGCATTTCTCTGTGTTTTTAACGGCAAATAATTCCTTTAACTAAAGCCCTGGTTGGTCAGCCCGGGCTCTAGATTTTGGGTTTCCTTAAACATACTAATTTCAACTCCGATTTGAATTGCTTATGCAGGAGAAATCATTCAGCAAAAGCAAAAGTGTGACTCAGAACAGTACCCTCTCAACAGAATCATCGAAAGCATCTTCAGCTTCGTCGTCCTGCTCTTCATTATCATCCCTGGACAGCAGCAAACCAGTACGGCATAAGCTCCCTTGCATCAACGAGAAACCTGTGGTAGGAAGGACTAGGACAATCAGGAGCGCACAAAGCTTGAAATCTTCAGATACAGAGGTCAAATTCAAACAGCAAAAAACTGATTTTAGAGATGTCGTCAAGGACTCCATCAACTAGGACTCCCGTATCCTGGCCATCAAGACCAAAATGATGGCACAGAGAAATGGACTGCACAAAGACTCACCAAGGCCACTGCTTATATCCAAATCAACAGATGGAACTTATGTGATTGCCATTGATAGGAGCAATGTGCATCCTGCGTATGTCAATGAACCTAGCAGGCGGCCTCTCTTGTCATGTGATGATCGACAGCTGCTGCTGCAGGTAGAAGCTCAAGACAGCAAGATGCCTTCATCTAAGCTCAGGGAGCTTCCTAGGTTGTCCTTGGACAGTAGGAATGAGTCTCTCAAGTCCAGTTTGTGTCTGAAGAACTTTGGTTATTCAAAGACCGATGACACTCTCATTGACAATTTGAGATACCAAGAATTCCCGAGCCATCAGCAGGCTTCTGGTGTCATTGCAAAGCTCATGGGATTGGAAGAGACTCTCGATGCCCCTGGGTCTGCAAGATCACACAGACCAAACTATCACTCAAAATGCTCACCTGTCACACACCTCTAGGAGTATCTGCCGTGACCTCAATGCATTGCAGCCGAAGAATCAGCCTACAATATCGAAAACCAAGCCTTCTCTGAGAATTGTCCCTGAAGCTGAACCTTGGAAGCAGCAGAAGATAAGTACAACTGAGACCGAGCTCTAGCTCGGATGGCAACGGCTTGCGGTGTGCAGCCTGCCCACCAGCGTTCGAACACTGGTGCTCACCGGGATTTAGTTCCCTTTAATAAATTTCAATTGCCTCTTCGCGTGGTGCCACAATGGCCAGAACGACGTGCCCATCGTCTACGAAGCCCTCGGTGACTTCGTCGATCTCACTAAGGACGTGATCTTCAAGATGCGTGTAGTTGTAGGTCTTAATATGTGCGTAGGAGTGTGAGTGTGTGCGTGTGTGGGGGGTTTGTGTGTTTCGCACATGTTCAGATACTACAGCTGTACTCAGTTAAGAGGCCCTAAAAAAAAAGGTAAGTACAACTACATTTTTTCTGCTAAAGGGCCAAATTCTACATCCATAAACGATGATGTAGAGAGAAGGCTCAGCAATCTCACATCACTGGAATGTAATAAGGACTTAAGAGCTCTTAGGATACTCAGCGAGTCACACACAAAGCGGAGTGATTACAATGACAGGTCACTGACCACTCAGAGAGCAGCCGCTGGACAAAGCAATAATGCTTAAGACTTGCAGTCTCCAGTCATGATCATGAAGCCGGCAAGAGGTATCATGAAACAGAATGCTTCAGTTGCTCCCCTTGCAGTGACAAAAGTCCACAGGAAGTTGCGGCGTGAAGAGCGCCCTTTCACCACGAAAACTGACAACAGTGACAGGACTAAGAACCATTCTCACAATCAAAGAGCTCATTCCAGGCGAGAGGAAGTTGTGGGCAGCACAAGTTCACCAAAGCCTTCTAGAATTTTGAGCCCAAGACTCGTGCAGAAGTCAGACTGTGGAGTTCCACTGATGTCCCAACCAAGACATCCAAAGAAGTATCTCCAAGAGGCAAACTACGATCAAGCGATTCACAATCAAATAGCACCTGCAGCCATGATAATGCCATGATTTCCGAAAGAAAAATCAGTTTATCAAAGCAGGTTGATACGAGCATTATTAATTATTCAAAAACTATTAATGACAACACATCATCCATCCATCAAAGCAATATAACTTCAGCATTGAATTATGAGGTACAAATAAAGATTAATATATTCCCACGGCAGAGAACCTACTATTGATTGTTAACTGTTTCATCATTCGTTATGTACATCAATTAGTGATTTCTGAAAGACTATTTTTTCCAGGAAACACTGATACTAAGTACTGACAACAACATCCATCCACAGGAGAACATACTGAGTTCTGTATCAGTCCTTGATGCCACATTCTATCAAGATGTGTTGTCGCCTTCTCTGAAGAGCATATCAAATTCTTTCAAAAGTGAGAACTTTATCTTTATCTGTCAAAACATACTTCACACAACTCTGAGCATTATCCTTGGGTTTCAGTCAATCTAGGAAAATATTGTTTGGCACATGACAAGCATACTTAACTGTAGACAGTCATGACAAGCAATTGTTAATCAATGCAATCAAATGGAGCTCGTTGTCTTGCAAAAGAACCACAGTAAATTGGCAGTGACAATAGACATACAAGTGCTTGCTTGTGCGAACCAATTAAAGAGCATCAATTCTTCACTGCCAGTAGTGGTTCATGTCTGCACCTAACATCTTCATGGAGCCCCCACGTGTTACAATTTCCTATACAGGGACATGATATATGTTTGGATTGCACATTATGCAGATGAGCCCACAACTATAACTTATTTTCTTAGCTGGATTGGTTGCTTTTTAGGTTGTTCTTGGAGCCTCCACATGCTTGCTGGATCGGTCAATCTAGCCCTTAATGCTCAACTAGCTTTTTTTTCTTTACTTGTTCAGATGTTGCAACACATACATTGGATGAGTGCTGGAACTCAGTAAGTCTCCCTGACACACCAACATTGAAGAAAAGTAGCGAGAGTAACCACATGATACCAAAAAACATGAAAGCCCTCATCCAAAAGCTTGAGCTCTTGCAATTGTTGAGTGATGAGGCTCCAAGAACAATTGACAATTCGTTAATAGTCACTGCCAATAAAGACCGTCATTATATTTATGAAATACTCTCAGCATCTGGCCTCTTGCACAGTGAACTAAACTCTAGGATGATGCCCTGCCTGTTCCAGCAGCCAAGCTACCCAATCAATCCAGAGTTTTCCTTATCCTTGACCAAGCAAAACCAACCACTGGAAAGCTTCACCGCAAACTAATTTTCGATCTTGCAAATGAACTCGTTGCCAAGAAAATATACAGTGGCAGTTCAGTGAGACAACCAAGTGGATGGCATCTTTTCAAGGAATTATGTTCAGAGATTGAAATGCTCCAATCTGAGGCCTCAACAATAAGATTGTCTGAAGAGGAAGAGGAAGAGGGCAAGCTAGCAAAGAATGTGGTACCTGAAATGAGGAAATGGAAGAGTTTCAGTAGTGAGCTACAAGAGATGGTTCTGGATACTGAAAGATCCATCTTCAAGAATCTCATTGACGAAGTCATAAGTGGTGAAGACATGGGGAAGGTGTGATTTTGGCAGTGGAATACAAAGGGGAGTTGTCTTTGGGAAGCATATAGACTAAACAATTTTGTTGTTTACCTGTTTTCCATGAAACTGACCTGATGGTAAAAGTAATGTATGTTTAGCAGTTGCAAAGAATAACTAGGTTGTACAAACATGTAAAGTTTCATGTACAAAGAATTAAACACATTAGAATCTTGATAGAAGACAAAAAATTGTTCCCTTGGTTATGTGAAGCCCAAATTATTGCACCTATGATCAACTAAATCATCTGCCCGATTATTTAATCATCTGTGAGAGCTAAGGTGATAATTAGAAACACCAAGCATCAGCATTGTTAGAAGCATCTTACATTCTTACAAGTTACAAGTTACACAGGGTTTCTGTGACAGATTGCAAATAAGACTAAGTGGGCTGGACCAAATGGTCCATTTTGGTACCGACTATCAATATGGTAAATCGGTGGAATTGTACCAAAATCTCATATTGCATCTAAGTCAAATCTGGTTGGTACATTCGAACTCGGTTCTTAATAAAACATGCCAACATGGCTTAATTTTGTCAGTCTTTGGCTACAACCCACACTTGCAAGTTGCAACCTCATTGACACGGAAACTCTTTTTATATCTATATGCTCGATGCCTGCATAATTGGATATCTCTAGAGATTTTCTCGAGACAAGACAAAATACATCAAGCATTCAGAAGAAGGAAATGCCTTGCGTATTTTGGACATCAAAACCTGAGCCCGATTCTTCATTCCTGAACAAAATACTGTATACATACGTATCAACAAAGACAGAACAGTAAATTTTCTTGTCACCCCTCGCCCCCCAAAAAATAATGAATCACTTGCTGCAAGGATATGGCAACCCCCAGCCTAGAAGCGCACAACCAGGGAGAAGAACATCCTAGTGGATTGAAGATACCAAGAAACGTAGGTGATATGTGAAATTTTTCGAAGTGCAAGGACCTGCGTGGAGGAATTACAAGCAGCCCTAGAACCAGGACCATAGCTTCCGTCGCAATGGCGCTGGGCTCCGGCCTCCGGGCTAGCGGTCGTCAGCCTCCGGGTCGGATCGGGAGAGGCGGATTCAGTGACTTTGTAGAGCAAAGTCAGAATGTAACTTTGCTTCAATCTCCACTCACCAACTAGCATCTGACGGCTTGAGTATTTCTCAGTTTGTCAGCCCATATAGAACACACACAGCAGGCCAGCACAAGTGATTTCAGCCCGTTCACTCCGGAGAATAAATCTGACACCCAACGAAGTAATATTGCTAAAAGCAACATAAATAACATTTTAGAGGTCAGAAAAAGAAAGAAAAAAAATTAAACTAAGTGGAAAATACATAGCCAGTCCCTCAGTTTGCGTCCAGGTGTCAATTAGTAAGTCCCTGGAATTTTAAAGTGATATTTGAAGGTCCCTACAATGAGAGTCATCTAGATCACAAATTTTTAAGGTGATCACCATAGGTCACTAAACTTGTCAGAGGGTATCGTCCAGATCCAAATACTGTAGCTAATTTCAGAAATAATTTTAAAAAGAAAAAAAACTAATTTTGGATATTATAGTTACAATATGTAAAGTATTCTAAAAATTATATCTTTTTCATACGGTCTCGGATAAAGATGATTTTTATATAAAAATTGTAGCACTTGACGAGATCTACAACTTTATAGTTTTGTGTTTTTAACTTTGAGGTCATTAATATGTGAAAAAGTTAAACGAATTTTTAAGATATAATAATCACGTACAAACGGTTATCATCTAATAGAAAGAATCTCTATTTGATAGCATATAAAAAATATATAATTTTTTCAAGGTGATAATAGCTTGTACGTCATTATTATATCACTAAAAATTGATTTAATTTTTTCTCATCTTAACAAACTTAAATTTTAAAACTCAAAACTAGAAAGTTGTAGATCTCGTCGAGTGCTATAATTTTCGTATAAAAATCATCTCCATCCGAGATCATATGAAAAAGATATACGTTTTGGAATATTATACAGATTGTAGCTACAATATCCCAAATTTAAAATTTTTCTTTTTAAAATTACATACTGAAATTAGTTATAGTATTTGTGTTGGGAGTATGCCCTAAAGATAATCATAGAGATGATTGTATTGCCTTATATCCATGATATATTATGAGTTCGTTGAATTTTCATAAAAAACAACTTGTATTGATTAGCAATTATGTGAATTGTTTGTGAAACTCTTTTATTTGTATGGTTATTTTAAAGTTGTCCCTGATCGAAGTTTGTGTAAGACACAAATGAATACTAGATCAACACATTATGAGTTGATGACTATGTTTCACAAGTCATGAACATGAAGATGTTAAACTAACAATATGGGCACATGTATGACATGGGGCTGAATTGACTCAACGTGAGATGTTATTATTGTCTCTATTCACATCATGTACGTTATGTCCTTAGACCAGAGATTGTTGTATGTATTCAAGATGTCAAACGACCTCTTCAGGGACTATCAAACACTACTTTGTAACAAGATAGTTATAAATGTGGCTTTTGGGTTTGTCCGGAAACATGCTGTGAGACATAGATAATCAAGATAAAATTTGCCCCTCTCTATGTGAGAGAGATATCACTGAATCACTCGAATGATTGGATCAACAAATGCATGGCTGTGCTTGGGTTAAGTGTTAATCCACGAGTTGGACCATATATCGTGTGGCAAGGGAATAACATGTATGTGATTTATGGTGGTTCGTCTGATATGATCTTTGCGTGCGTATAGGAGTTGTCACGCCTTGCTAGAGGCCGCTGTCAACTATTGGGCAAGTAGGAGTACTCGGGCCATGTCTATGTGTGCGTGAACCCATAGGGTCGCACGCTTAAGGAGCTGGAAGCCTAATTCAGATTGGACCCGAATTAGAATAGACTTAGGGCTTCTAATGGGCCTTCAACTCGGGAGCATATTAGGGACGTCTATATAAGCAAGGGGTAAGGGCGAGGTCAGGTTGAATACGCGCCTTTTGGCAGCCACCGTCGCCCTCCCGCCTATTGCTCCTCGCGGACTTAGCAGTCCGAAGACGCAACGCTTCCTCCCTGTACGTATGGATACCTTGGAGGTGCTGCATCTGGAACACAAGGACGAACCACACGAGAGGGACGGGCGAACGGACAACCACGCAACTGCACGGCACTGTTGCGACACGTACGTCTACATCAAGACGTCTTCCGCTGCACCTGCGCGTCTAGTGGTAATCCCGTGATCTATAAGTAGCAATTGATCCTGGTTTATGAGGTTAAAATTTTTGTTTTCCGGCTAGCGTAGCATCCTCTTAACCCATCAGTGGTATCGGAGCCGTTACTGCATTGTTATAGGTTCGGCTGTGTTCTTATGTTGATATGCGCAGTTGTAGATGAATCTTTGACTATGGTTTATAATCTCGCTGAATTGGTCTTGTAACGATCTACTCGTGCCGGTTGGAATTCCGCCATCTGAATTAAGTGATACATGTAAATCCAGTCATGGTGAGTTGGAGATCAATCAGATTGATCGAATCAAGCCTAGGTCAAGCGTCGAGCACATGTGATGCACGGCGGCGGAAGGTTGGACCTGCTGTCGGGCGCCGATGGGTGCCGTTGGTATGTGTTGCTTCGGTGAGACCGTAACTTTTGCATACGGATTCGGCTAGAGACCCATAATATATCGATTTGTATCTACAGAAAATTTTGAAGAGAGAGAAAACAGCCGATGGCGGTGTCATTGAATTTAGATTTGCGAAAAACGGCCCGGAAAATGATGTTTTTGGCGCTTTAAGTTTAGACGTCGGAATCGGTTAACTCTGTTTTGCAGGATTTTATGACTGGTATAGCCCTTATGTGTATGTGATGCATGTATGTAATTAATTCATGGCTTGCATGTCGTGAGTATGACAATATGGCTGGAGCCACATAGATATTGTCACTCTTAATGTAATGGCCTGCGTGCCAAACTGTGATGATCCTCCCCGCGACTATGTAATTTTATTTCATTGTCTTGCGTTAGTGATAGCTAGTCTTGGTGGACTCATCACTGGAGGATGGCATACAAGGATCATGGAGATGGAGATCATCATGATGAACAGAATGATGAAGATGGAGATCCCCAAAGAAATAATGGGCTATACCAAGTCATATCTGTGTTAATGCCGTTCTTGCTATGTTCTATTTTCGCTGCGATAATGTTTTTGTCTACATGCGGTAGTGAAATAGAACGATCCCTCGGCAATGTTTAAGTTCAAATGCTTCCCCAAACCTTGCACTGTCACGAGTCTTGTACATTCGGTGGTAGGTCTATGAAATTAGGGTGCCACCGGTTTTCCTTGACTAGACAGGTTCGTATCGGATACTTACTGCAGAAGGGTTGGTTACTTGAACAAGTCATCCTAATGGTTAGGGACCTTGGAGCATGAGGAGTTGGGTGCCACAGCATAGAGATGCTGCCCAACAACAAGAGTCATATGTGATATGATTAGCAAAGAGTTAGTTGCTTACCGATCTACCATGTCTTCTAGCGGTGATGCTAAAACTCACTAGTAGACTTGTTAGTTGTGGGTCTTGAATCACAAAGTTTCAATAGAGGGATATTGATTTTAGTAGGAGTAGATTCTATTAAAAGTTTAATATAGTTTACTCCGTCTTGGATACATTGTCTTAGTATTTTGAATTACTTTTGTTGTAGATTAATGGCGCCTAGCAATCAACCATTTACTTTGCGTTCAATTCTTGAGAAAGATAAGTTGAATGGAACAAACTATGTGGATTGGATCCGCAACCTGAGAATTGTTCTCATGGCTGAGAAAAAGGAAGATATTCTAGACATCCCATTACCTGAAGAACCTGCTGATAATGCACCTACTGCTGAGAAAAACGCTTACAAGAAGGCATCCGATGCTGATGAAGTTAGTTGCCTTATGCTTGCTTGTATGGAACCAGATCTGCAAATGCAGCTCGACAACAACCATGCAGCGTACGATATGATCGTGGCGCTCAATGATATGTTCTAGACTCAAGTCAGGACTGAAAGGTTCAATGTCTCAAAGGCTTTTGCTGAAACCAAGCTAGCAGAGGGTGCTGCAATTGGGCCGCCACATGTGATCAAAATGGTTGGTTACACCCAAAGGTTGGAGAAGCTTGGCTTCCCAATTGGCCCTGAGTTAGCTACTAATTTTATTCTCGCTTCTCTTCCACCCAGCTATAGGAACTTCATCGCGAACTACCATATGCATGGGGCGGAGAAGGGCTTGAATGAATTGTGTGGCATGCTTAAAATAGCAGAGGCTGATATCAAGAAAGGTGCTGGCAGTAGCCATGTGATGGCGGTCCAAAATAAGCCTAAATTTAATAAGAAGGGCAATTCTTGGAAGAAGAAAAAGGGCAAGGCTAAAGATGAGATCTCTAAGCCAAACCCAGCTGTGCCCAAGGCTAGACCATCTGTTGAAGCTGAGTGCTTTCATTGTCATGGGAAAGGTCACTGGAAGAGGAACTGCAAGCTGTACCTGGAATCCATAAAGGATCGCGGCAGTAAAGGTACTTCCGCAGCTACTACACTTGTTGTTTATGTTACAGACATTTTCCTTGCTGATTCTTATATTAATTCTTGGGTATTTGATGCTCATATTTGCAATACGATGCAAGGAATGATAAGAAGTAGAAGCGTTGAAAAGGGAGAAGTTGATTTCCGCGTGGGCAATAATACAAGAGTTGCTGCGTTGAACGTCGGGACGATGCAACTCCACCTCCCGTCAGGATTTATTATGGAGTTGAATAATTGTTATTTTGTTCCTAGTTTAAGTTGAAACATTGTGTCACCTTCATGTTTGATGAAGGATGGTTATTCATTTGCGAGTAAAGACAATGGTTGTGTGATCTCTAAGAATGATATGTTTGTGGCTTTTGCATCCATTGTGAATGGGTTATTTGTTTTAAATCTTGATGGTGCACCTATCTGTAGTATTAGTGCTAAAAGGCCTCGGCTTAATGAGTTAAGTCCTACTTATATATGGCATTGTCGTTGAGGTCATATAAGTGAAAATCACATGAAGAGGCTCCATTCTGATGGGGTTCTAACTTCGTTTGATTTCGAATCCTACGAGACATGTGAGGCTTGCTTGTTGGGAAAGATGACCAAGACACCTTTCACAGGTTTTCCTGAGAAGGCGTCTGACTTATTGGAACTTGTGTATATTGATGTATCTGGACCAATGAGTACGACAGCTAGAGGCGGATTCCAATACTTCATAACCTTCACTGATGATTTTAGTAGATATGGCTATATCTACTTAATGAAACATAAATCCGAGACATTTGAAAAGTTCAAAGAATTTCAGAATGAAGTTCAGAATCAACGTGGCAAGAAAATTAAGGCCTTGCAATCTGATCGTGGAGGCGAATATCTAAGCCACGAGTTTAGCAATCATCTAACGAGTTGTGGAATTGTTCCACAGCTTACGCCTCCTGGAACGCCCCAAAGAAACGGCGTGTCCGAGCGGCGTAATCGGACTTTGTTGGACATGGTTCGATCAATGATCAGCCAGTCGGACCTACCTTTATCGTTTTGGGGATATGCTCTAGAAACAGCCGCTTTCACATTAAATAGGGTGCCATCTAAGTCCGTAGTTAAGACACCATATGAGATGTGGACTGGTAAGCCTCCTAGCTTGTCTTTTCTGAAAATTTGGGGTTGTGAAGTTTATGGCAAACGACTTATATCAGATAAATTGACACCCAAGTCGGACAAATACTTTTTCGTGGGATACCCAAAGGAAACTTTAGAGTATTACTTCTAAAACCGATCAGAGGGCAAAGTGTTTGTTGCTCGGAATGGTGTTTTCTTAGATAAAGTGTTTCTCAAACAAGAGAAAAGTAGGCAGAAGATATATCTTGAAGAAGTTCAAGATGAGGTAGTTGGGAAAGACTCTACGAGTGATGCTAATGTAGCAGAACAAGTTGAGATACCCGTGCCAATAGAAACACTGCCGCAACCACGAAGGTCAGCAAGAATTCGTGAAAAACGTGAGGATTTGTTGTTGTTGGACGATGACGAACCTGCGACTTATGCTAAAGCAATGATGGACCCGGATTCCGAGAAATGGCAAAGTGTCATGAGATCCGAGATAGATTCCATGGGGAACAATCAAGTTTGGAACTTGGTTGACCCGCCTGATGGGGTTAGACCCAAAGAGTGCAAATGGATCTATAAAAAGAAAAAAGGTATGGATGGAAATGTTCACGTCTATAAAGCTCGACTTGTTGCAAAGGGTTTTAGGCAAGTTCAAGGAATTGACTACGACGAGACTTTCTCGCCAGTAGCGATGCTTAAATTTATCCGGATCATTCTAGCAATAGCTGCTTATTTTGATTATGAGATTTGGCAGATGGATGTTAAAACAACCTTTCTAAATGGAAATTTGGAAGAGGACATGCATATGATATAGCCTGAAGGTTTTGTTGATCCTGATAATGCTAGAAAAATATGCAAGCTTAAGAAATCTATTTATGGTTTAAGGCAAGCATCTCGGAGTTGGAACATTCGTTTTGATGAAGTGGTCAAAGGGTTTGGCTTCCGTCAGAATGAAGAAGAACCTTGTGTTTACAAGAAGGAAAGTGGGAGTGCTGTTGTATTTCTAATCTTGTATGTGGATGACATATTATTGATTGGGAATGATATTCCAATGTTGCAATCTGTGAAGACTTCAATGAATAATAGTTTTTCTATGAAGGATTTAGGAGAAGCAGCATACATTTTGGGCATCAATATCTATAGAGATAGATCAAAGAGGCTTCAACATGGAACAGTCCAAGAAAGGGTTCCTGCCTATGTCACATGACATGCGCTTTAGCGATAAACAGTGTCCTTCGACCGCTGATGAGCGAGAGCATATGAGTAAGGTTCCATATGCCTCGGCAGTTGGTTCCATCATGTATGCCATGATATGTACTCGCCTAGATGTCTGATATGCTCTAAGTGTTGCGAGCAGGTACCAAGCTGATCTAGGTGAGAGTAACTGGACACTTGTTAAAAACATTCTTAAGTACTTGAGAAGGACTAAAGATGTGTTCATAATCTATGGAGGTGAGGAGGAGCTCGTTGTAAATGGTTACACCGATGCTAGTTTCCAAACTGACCCGGATGATTCACAATCTCAATCAGGTTTTGTGTTCACAATAAATGGTGGTGCAGTAAGTTGAAAAAGTTCCATGCAGGAGACGGTGACCGATTCTACAGCAGAAGCCGAGTACATTGCAGCTTCTGGAGCTGCAAAGGAAGGTGTTCGGATGAGGAGGTTCCTTAGTGAACGTGGAGTGTTTCTGAATGCATCCAGCCCATTGAATCTACATTGTGACAACAATGGGGCTATTGTGCAGGCTAAAGAGCCAAGGAATCACCAGAAGAACAAACATGTATGCGGAAATTTCACCTCATTCGAGAGTTCATTAAGAGAGATGAGATTAAGTTGTGTAAGATACACACATATTTGAATATAGCAGATCCTTTGACAAAGGCTCTTCCACAGCCTAAGCATGAAGCGCACTTGAGAGCTATGGGTATTAGATATCTTCAAGATTAACTCTAGTGCAAGTGGGAGATTGTTGGGAGTATGCCCTAGAGATAATCATAGAGATGATTGTATTGCCTTGTATCCATGATATATTATGAGTTCATTGAATTTTCATAAAAGACAACTTGTATTGATTGGCAATTATGTGAATTGTTTGTGAAACTCTTTTACTTGTATGGTTATTCTAAAGTTGTCCCTAATCGAAGTTTGTGTAAGACACAAATGAATACTAGATCAACACATTATGAGTTGATGACTATGTTTCACAAGTCATGAACATGGTGATGTTAAACTAACAATGTGGGCACATGTATGACATGGGGCTGGATTGACCCAACGTGAGATATTATTATTGTCTCTATTCACATCATGTACGTTATGTCCTTAGACCTGAGATTGTTGTATGTATTCAAGATGTCAAACGACCTATCCAGGGGCTATCAAACACTACTCCGTAATAAGGTAGTTATAAAGGTGGCTTTCGGGTTTATCGGGAAACATGCTGTGAGACATAGACAATCAAGATGGAATTTGCCCCTCTCTATGTGAGAGAGATATCACTGGATCACTCGAATGATTGGATCAACAAATGCATGGCCGTGCTTGGGTTAAGTGTTAACCCACGAGTTGGACCATATATCGTGTGGCAAGGGAATAACATGTATGTGATTTATGGTGGTTCGTCTGATATGATCTTTGCGTGCGCATAGGAGTTGCCACGCCTTACTAGAGGTCGCTGTCAACTATTGGGCGAGTAGGAGTACTCGGGCCATGTCTATGTGTGCGTGAACCCATAGGGTCGCACGCTTAAGGGGCTGGAAGCCTAATTCGGATTGGACCCGAATTAGACTAGGCTTAGGGTTTCTAATGGGCCTCCAACTCGGGAGCATATTAGGGATGCCTATATAAACAAGGGGTAAGGGCGAGGCCAGGTTGAATACGCGCCTTTTGGCAGCCGCCGTCGCCCTCCCGCGCTCGCGCCTATTGCTCCTCGAGGACCTAGCAGTCCGGAGGCGCAACGCTTCCTCCCTGTATGTGTGTGTCGGTGCCAGTTTTGCCGGGGCTAACACCGGCTAGTAAATATGTGTTTTGCGGTTGAGGCTACGAATGGTGTGCAAGGGCGAACACGGGGATTATATTGGTTCAGGCCAAGCAAGCCCGACGTCCAGTGGAGAGGAGAGTCGTGTTGCCTTGCACCGGGGTGCTTGTAGTAGGGGGTTACAAGCTAGGCGAGAAAGGGAAGTGCTCCCAGGTCTCTTGTGAGAGTCTAAGTGTATGCAAGTCGTTTGTTGTTGGTGTGTATGTGTGGGTGAGAACTTAGGACTTCCGGGGGTGTCTTCTAAAGCTGGCATCTGCTCTCCCTTTTATAGTCGCAAGGGAGAGGTAAGGGCAGCGCTTATAATGTTACGTATGTTACAGTGAGGAGTTACTGTTCCTCGTTTGACTATGGTCAGCTACGGTCTTTTCTCCGCGTCTCCGGGGTATGGCCGTAGTGGTTCGCACGATCTTGGTGAGTTCCGAGACAGCTACAGTCGTCGGATTATGGCACGCGGTAGGGTCACAGCTGATGGCTGTCCTTCCGCACGATGTGACAAGAGGGCGAGTCGTCTCGGGGCGTTGTCTCCCGAGGCTCGGGACTCCTGAAGGCGTGATGGGATGGAGCAGGGTGATATCTCTCCTCGATCATATTTCTGGCCTTTGAATAGTACTTCCCGAGGGTTAGGTGGGCCCGGCTGGAAGGCGTGCTCGTCCTTTCGAGTGGACAGTGCAGTAGGCGCCTTTCCCGTTCTTGCGTAGCCCGTCGTCAGGCGCTCGGACTGTCGCAGTCGGAGTTGATAGACCCCGGCGGAAAATGGGGCGGCGCACCGTAGACCATACCGTGGAGAGGACGGCCGTAGTGGGCCTATCAAATCCGCTGCCAGGGAAATCCTGACAGGTGGTATGGCCGTCAGGGGCGTGCGAAGCACAGTCGCGTCGAGAATCTCGCCTGACGGGACAGTGCCTGTAAAGTGGTCAGGAAGGTCTCTTGTGGTCCAAGATTGCTCTGCTGACATCACCGATGCCAAGGATGCCTTTGTGAGATTGCGCTCGAGGGGGATGGGGAAGCTCGGGCGAATCGGAGAATGGGCGCCGAGGGCGCCGCTCTCCCGAGCTCTCCTGGGGAGGCTCGGGCGAATCGGAGAATTGGCGCCGAGGGTGCCGCTCTCCCGAGCTCTCCCGGGGAGGCTCAGCCGAATCGCAGAATTGGCTGTCATTGGTGCAATGACGTCGTGGGCCTCCGTAGACGCGGCCATCATGGGCTTCGGGCGCGGCCTTCGTGGGCTTCCATTGGCCTTACTTGGGCCGGGCCGCGTTGGGAATGATGGTTTTTGCATTGAAGTTGGGTACCCCAAACTTTGGTACCCGACAGTAGCCCCCGAGCCTGTGGCGGAGTGAAGGCACTCCTCCACAGGTTCACGCTGGTTCTTCCTGTCAAAAAATATAAAGTGTGGGTTGCTTTTTCCGATGTAGCCCCCGAGGCTTTGGAGGGATGGTATATCCCTTCAAAGGCTTAGAATCGTGTTTGTTAGTCCTCGGGAGTTTTTCGATTTATTTAGGAGGGTTGTTTCCTTGGAAGCGGAGCCCCCGAGCCTCCCATCGTGTTGGGAGGTCGTTAGGTGGTCTTTCCAAGGTGCAGGGCAAGTTCTCGAGCCTCCGTTTCGTATCGGAGATCGGTCGGGTCCTTCCCTGTCTTTTTTAATTCGACCTTCACGCTCTTTTTTCGGGAAGAGGAAGGTTTGGTCTTGCTCGACTTCCCCGCTGGGGCACGAGTCGGCATTTCCGGTGAGTTACAAACGGGTTGGTCCAAGTGGAGGTCCGTGCCCCATTCATTAGGGGTGGCTAGTGGCCTGAGCACACTCCAAATATTTCCCGAGGGTCAGTTAGTGGATGTCGGGTCCCTTCGATGCGTCCCGATGGCCTGATGCCTCCCACGGAGGGATTCCATGTAACCGACACGCTACTGGGACTTGGACACAGCGTGGGATGTCCCTTGTGACGTTTCGGGCGTCGGGATACTGGCCGTTTTCGTGACCCATCCACTAGCTGTCCCTAACTCGGTTTCCCTGGGGCGACTGTTCGAGCCACGGAGGGCCAGTCTTCGATCCCCTGGGAACGTAACGGGCGGCCGAGCCCGGGGTTCCTTCGTTGGGAAGGAGAAAATGTAGGCGGAATCGAGGTGCGTAGTTGTAAGGATTCGGCTCACCTTTTTAGGCGCGACGCCTGACGGACGCGACGGTTCGGCTCAGTCGAGGCGGTTTGCGTGCGCAGCGATGGCAGCGGCGTGGGGATCGTGGCAGGCCCCACGCAGTTAATGCGGCGGATCCTCTGTATCCACCCATGATCCGCCGGTGGAGTTTATAAGAAAATCTTACGGTTTTTTCTTTCTACCCTAGCCATTCGCTCGCTCGACCGTTCGCTTTCTTAACTTCGTCGCCTGCTCTTTCGCCTTCGTTGCCTGCTCGAGAGAGATTGTTGCCGCGGCCGTCGTTCTTCCCGCAGCCCTTTCCCCGTTCTCTTGCCATGGATTCCTCCTCCGCTGCTGTCGACGCCGCCGCCGATGTCGCTGCCACCGACGCCGTCGCCACCGATGTGCCGCGGCCGCCACCGGCGTCCTCAGGCTGGAGCCGTGGCCGAGGAGCACCATGACGGAGGCGCAGCTAGAGCGCCTCGTCACTCTGGGGCTGCTGCGTCCTCGTACCGACGCGCAGCACCCGGAGTGGGCCGTGCCGCCGCGCGACCACGAGGAGCCGAACCCCGGCGAGGGCTACGTGGTGAGCTTCGTTGCTTACCACGAGCGTGGACTCGGCTCGCCGCCGAGCCGCTTCTGCCGGGCCATCCTCTCCGAGAACGGGCTGGAGCTCCACAACCTTACCCCGAAGTCCATCACGCAGGCGTCGATTTTCGCCGCCCTGTGTGAAGGCTACTTCGGGGCGCCCCCGTACTGGAACCTGTGGCGCCGCATTTCCCACGTCGACTGGTACACCAAGTAGGTTGGCGCGAAGAAGCCGCGGGAGATCCAGCGCGCGAGGGGATGCGGACTCGTGATCCGCTCTTCGTTGTACATCCCCTGTAAGGCCCCCTCCTCCAACAAGGGGTGGCACAGCGGCTGGTTCTACCTCCGCAACGACGGGGGTCTCTTCCCCAAGTTCACGGGAAGGGCGCTCATAGCTCCCATTCCCCGATGGGAGTGGGGGTGCCCGTCGAAGGAGTCAAAGCACCTGGACGTGTACTTCGACGCGCTCAAGGAGTTGAACAGGAGGGGCCTTACAGGGGCCGGCGTGGCGGGGAACTTCCACTTGCGGATGGTGCTACCTCTGATGGAGTGCCGCCTCGCGCTTCATCAGATGGTGACTGGGTCGCAGTGGGAGGGCACGGCGATGCTGCCCCATGACCTTGGCGAGGCGGAGGTCATGCGCCGTGTCGGCTACATGGTGGGGGGTTATCCCACCTGGGAGGAGGTGAACCTGGTGCCTATGTGTCCCTGCGCGGGCTTCCCGGCGTTGGTAAGTGTTGTTCGTTCGATCGGGCCGCTGGTTTCCCCATCTTCCTCCTAACCTTTCTTCGTTCTTCGTAGGGCCTCTCGAGGACCGGGAAGGCTTCCCTTCCGCCTGTCCCGGAGGATAAAGAGCGGCGAACCCAGAACCGCCTCTGGGCCACGGAGGAGAAGGCGAGGAAGGACAAGGTGACCGCTCGGAAGCAGAAGAGGGCGCGGAAGGTGTGGAGGAGTGCTCCCAGCGCCGCCGCCGCCTGAGGGAGGCCGGGGAGCCTGAGGCGGATACCCCCACCGACGATGATGGCGACGAAGATGATGAAGAAGAAGATGATTTTTCCATCTTTGATTTGATGGAGTCTGACCGGCAGCTTGCGGCCACACAGCCCGTGGTGGGCGCTGACGAGCCTGGAAAGGCTCCGCTGTCAGCGTCCGCCAGTGGAAGTGCCGGGGTTCGTGATCCGAACCCTCGGGCAAACTTGCCGGAGACCGCGTCCAAGGACGCGGCTCCTGGCAGGGCAACATCAGGAGGCGGGGCTCCGCCCACCATCAGCAGCGTGGCTCGGTCGGAGGGGCCGGGGACGGGCTCAGGCCCAGCGCCCGAGATGCCCCGAGGTTCCAGTAGGGGACCGAGAGTCCCATGTTTCGGCGGACCCTTCCCGCCGACGCGTCGTTGTTCGACGCGGCGACCGAAGGCGGGGGGAGTGCTGGGAAGACGCCGCCGGAGCCGGAGCCCACCGGCGCCAAGACGCCGGCGCTTGAGCTGGGGCCCTCCCAGGCTCAAGCTTCCCCGCCGAGGGGCGGTAAAGTCGGGACGACCCCCGGCGCCCAGGCGGAGCCCTCGTCACTGGGCGGCGCTGGCCCGGACGCCGGTTTGGCGCCCATTCCCCCGTAGCCAGCGCAGCCCACTCCATCTGTCGTCTCGCCGAGCGTGGGCGCTGCGAAGAAGAAGAGGGTGGTTCCGAAGACGAGGTAAGTATCTTTACCTGTATTTCCTTCTAGTGGGGATCCTTTCATGAGCGCTCCTTTCTTCCTTCTCTGCTTCAGGAAACGCTCGGGGGCGGACCTCCAGGTGTCGCAGCTGAAGGTCCTGAAGGTGCGGGGCCATGACACGGCCGGGGGGAGTGCCCGGTCGGCGGGCGAGGAAGTCCGTCCCCCCATGGGTCCGCCCGTGGCGTCCGAGGCCCCACCCTCGGGGGAGGCCATCTCGGCGGCGGCCGCCGTCATCGTGCCCGTGATCGACCTGGAGGCGGAGCCAGCGCGGGCTTCCGAGGTCTTGACCGTCGATTCCAGACACGCCTCGGGAGCGCCAGCCGATGCCGCCCCCACGGAGCCTGCTGCCACGGGGTCATCGGCCGTGGACGTCAGCGCCGGAGCTCCCCCCCCCCCCCCCGCCCGGGAGGAAGGCCCCTGGGCGCTGGCCTTGAGGGATCCTCAGCCTCGGGAGCTAACCGCCTCCCGGATCGAGTGGGCAGACCGCGCGGACCCTCAAGCGCCGCCCGTCTTCTCGCTCCGGGACGACCTGGAGGCCCCCAAGTGGGACGCCGTTCAAGAGCTCGGGTTTAGCTCGGCGGCGGGGCTCCGCGCGATCGCCGACCTCCTCGAGAAGGACCTCCCGACCCAGCTTCAGGTAAATCCCTGTGTCATGTAAATTTTTCCTGCATATGAGCATCGTTCTTACCGTTTCCGCTTCTTCCTTTTTTCCAGGACCTCATGCACACCTCCCGGGACAAGTCCCGCTTCCTTCGTGGCGGGCTCGGGCTCTGGAAGCAGCTCGACCTCAAGGGGAAAGCCCTTGCCCGCGGCCAGGGCGAGCTCACCACTGCGACCTCCAACCTTGCCAAAGTTAGTGTCGACAACACTTTCCTGAAGGGGGAGGTCACGGAGGCGCAGGGCCGAGCCGCTGCCTCGGCGACGCGAGTGCAGGAGTTGGAGAGCGCTCTGGCCGCGATGACGAGGGTGCGCGACGCTGCCCGAGAGCTCACCGCCGAGAAGATTTCGGCCGCCGAGGCCTTGGCTCTCGACCTGGATGAGACTCGGGAGGCGTTGCGCCTGGCGCTCGGCGCAGCGGACTTGGCCGGGAAGGAGGCACGGAAGGCTCGGGAAGAGGCCAACCGTAAGCGCAGCGTTGTATTTTTTCCATTCTGCTCGTCTCGGTTGCTCGTTGTATTTTTACTCATCTCCGTGCTTTGTCCCCACAGTTCTGCAGGCGTCTTACGACGGCGAGGTGGCCGAACACCTGGACCTGCAGAAGGTCGCGCGGGCGCTGTGTGACTCCGTCGGCACCGGTAGAGAACCCTCGGGGATGTCGCTTCGGAGCCGACTGGAGGCACTCCACGGCAGCATCAGCGGCCGGATCAAGGAGGCCCTTCTGACGCCGGCCCTGTCAGCGAGGGCTTCCTTGAAGCCGACGACGCCGAGCACCTGGCGCTGGAGGATTCGATGAAGGAGCCAGGAGAAGCGCTGGCGGGCCTTTTCCAAGCCGAGGTCGAGCTCCCTCCCCTGAACCTGCCGTGAAGAAGAAGCGGGCCATAGTGCCCTTGCAAAAAGTAACCTTTCGTGAGCGGCTTGAGAGGAAACAAACAATATGGCCCTTCGTGGCCTCAATATTTATGTAAATATTTGCTGAATGTTTGTTTCGCTTTGTTTCGTGCTTTTTTCCTTAGGCGTTTTTTCTTGCCGATCCTGTGCCCGGGCCATCGAGCCTCGGGGGACGCTTTTTGGGTGTCATAGCTTTAGCGGCACAGACGCAGCCGATGTCGTAGGAACTTTGGTAGATAGAATCCTTAGAAAAAAGGTTTAGGCGTTTCCTCCCGAGCCTCCTCCCTTGGCCAAGCGTAGATCTTATAGGTTTTCTTCCGAGTGCGGGTTAGCCTTCGAACGCGGGGCGGCGAGGGGAGATGCTGTGGCCCAAGAGCGTAAGCGGTCTCCTCGACTCGGCCGGCTCTGTTCTCTGGGACTTCCCTCACTCTTCCAAATTATATAAGTTCATGCTTGATTTCCGGAAGGAAGCGTGTTTTAGGGAGAAACGAATTCGACAAGTTTCGAAATTTTTGCGTTTCCAAAATTGTTGAATCTCGGGAAAGTCCGGGGGTTCCCCCCGTCCTAGCCCCCGAGGGAGGGTCGGCCTTTCCGTAGGTTAGGCTGAACCTCGCTTTTACTGCGTGGTGAAATAAAGGGGTCATTTCACTCCCGAGTGTAGGCTCGGATTGAAAATCTAAAAATCATATAAAAAGAGTAGATTGAAAATCTAAAAATCATGTAAAAAGAGTAGGAGTCGGGTCTTTTCATTGATTTCAAGATTTTCAAAATAGTACAATGCTCGGAATCTTAAGGATTGAAGCGACGTAGCTGTTCGATGTTCCAAGCGTTGCTATAGACCTCGCCCTTCTCGTTCGCGAGTTTGTATGTGCCGGGGCGTATCACCTCGGCGACGATGAACGGTCCTTCCCACGGTGGTGGAGTGAGCTTGTGGTGCCCTTTGTTGTCCTGCCTGAGCCGTAGCACCAAATCGCCTACGCTGAAGGCTCGGCCTCGGACGCGCGGAGCATGGTACTTGTGTAGGGATTGCTGGTACTTGGCCGAGTGCAACAGGGCCATGTCCCGGGCTTCGTCGACTTGGTCCAGCACGTCTTCGCGGGACGTTTGATTGCCCTGTTCATCGTAGACTCGGACCCTCGGGGCGCCGTACTCCAGATCCGTGGGGAGGACGGCTTCTGCACCGTACACCATGAACAAGGGCGTGAAGCCCGTGGCTCGGCTTGGCGTAGTCCTTAGACTCCATATCACTGCCGGGAGCTCCGTCAGCCACCTCTTGCCGAATTTATTCAATCGGTTGAATATTCTCGGTTTAAGGCCTTGGAGAATCATGCCGTTGGCATGTTCTACCTGGCCGTTTGTTCTCGGGTGGGCGACCGCTGCCCAGTCCACTCGTATGTGGTACTCGTCGCAGAAAGCCAGAAATTTCTTTCCGGTGAACTGCGTGCCGTTGTCCGTGATAATGGAGTTCGAGACACCAAACCGGTGGACGACGTCGGTGAAGAATAACACCGCTTGAGCCGAGCTAATTTGGGCGATCGGCCGAGCCTCGATCCACTTCGAGAACTTGTCGATGGCGACAAGCAAGTGGGTGAAGCCCCCGGGCGCCTTCTGGAGGGGCCCGACAAGGTCCAGTCCCCATATAGCGAACGACCAAGTGAGTGGGATCGTCTGGAGGGCTTGAGCCGGCAAGTGAGTCTGCCGAGCATAGTAATGGCACCCCTCGCAGGAGCGTACCACCTCAGTAGCATCGGCCACGGCGGTTGGCCAGTAGAAGCCTTGTCGAAAGGCGTTACCAACAAGGGTCCTTGGCGCTGCGTGGTGACCGCAGGCTCCGGCGTGTATTTCTTCAAGCAGGCGCCTGCCCTGACTAAAAGGAATACAGCGCTAGAGCACGCCCAAGGGACTCCGTCGGTAGAGGCTACCGTCGATCATAGCAAAAGACTTGGCTTTGCGAGCCAGTCGTCATGCTCTGGTCCTATCCGAGGGCAAAACGCCTTGGACGAGCCAGCTGACCAGCGGCTCGCGCCAGTCTGGTTCGTCGTCATCCATCTCGGCTTCGATCTCCATTGCCTCGGCATCGTCGCCGTCCTCAGCCAGGGTCTCGGGTGACTCCCCTTTGTCGGAAGGGTCGGCAGCCCCCGAGGGGCTTGCGTGGCTTGGAGACAGTCCGGGTTCTCCTGGGGGCTCAGGGGTCTTCTTCTTCCCCTTAGCCTCCGAGGGATCGGCATTGACCGAGGGCTTGTGGAGGTCATTGGCGAATACGCCCGTCAGGACCGTGACCCTTTCGGATGCGATTTTCGCTAGCTCATCGGCCTCCTCGTTGTACCGACACGCGATGTGGTTGAGCTCGAGGCCGTCGAATTTTTCCTCGAGCAACCACACCAGCTTGCAGTAGGCGGCCATTTTGGGGTTCTGGCACGTCGACTCCTTCATGACCTGATACACGACGAGCTGGGAGTCGCCTCGGACCTCGAGACGTCGGATCCCGAGCTCAATGGCGATGTGGAGACCGTTGACCAGAGCCTCGTATTCGGCCACGTTGTTGGAAGCCCTGAAGTGTAGCTGCAGTAGGTACTTGAGCCGGACCCCGAGGGGTGAGATAAAGACGATGCCTGCGCCAGCACCAGTCTTCATCATCGACCCGTCGAAGTACATGACCCAATATTCTTCTTGGGTCGAGAGTGGCGGTAGCTGTGTCTCGGTCCACTCTGCCACGAACTTCGCAAGCACCTGGGACTTAATGGCTTTGCGTGGCACGTAGGTGATTCCATCACCCATGAGCTCGATGGCCCACTTGGTGATCCTCCCAGTCGTTTCCCGATTTTGGATCACCTTCCCGAGGGGGAAGGATGACACCACAGTCACAGGATGGGATTCGAAGTAGTGCCGCAACTTGCGTCGAGCAAAAACGATCGCGTACACTAGCTTCTGGATCTGAGGGTAACGTGTCTTGGTCTCGGACAAGACTTCACTGATGAAGTAGACCGGCTGCTGTACCGGTAAGGCGTGTCCTTCTTCTTGCCGTTCTACGACGATCGCTGCACTCACAACCTGGTTAGTAGCGGCGACATACAGCAAGAGACTCTCCTCTTTCGTAGGAGGCACAAGAACCGGTGCTTTTGAAAGTAGAGCCTTAAGCCTTTCAAGGGCTTCCTGGGCCTCGGCGGTCCAGGTAAAGTGCCCGTTTTTCTTTAGCAACCGATACAAAAGAAGACCCTTTTCGCCGAGCCTTGAGATGAATCGACTCAAGGCCGCGAGACACCCCATGAGCTTCTGCACACCCTTGAGGTCCCAGATCGGACCCATTTGCGTGATGGCCGATATCTTTTCCGGGTTGGCTTCAATGCCACGCTTGGAAACGATGAACCCGAGGAGCATGCCCCGTGGGACCCCGAAAACGCACTTCTCAGGTTTAGCTTTATGTTTTTCTTTTTAAGGCAGTCGAATGCCTTTTCTAGGTCGGCTACTAAATCACTCGCCTTCCTAGACTTTATCACTATATCGTCTACGTAAGCCTCAACGGTTCATCCAATGAGGTCCCCAAACACTTTGAGCATGCAACGCTGGTAAGTTGTGCCCGCGTTTTTGAGGCCAAATGGCATGGTAGCGTAACAATATGTGCCGAAAGGAGTAATGAAAGAGGTCGCTAATTCGTGGGACTCTTTCATGCGGATCTGATAGTAACCGGAATAAGCATCAAGAAAGCAAAGTCGTTCACAGCCAGCAGTAGAATCAACTATTTGGTCAATGCGAGGTAATGGAAATGGATACTTAGGACAAGCTTTATTTAAACTAGTGTAATCGACACACATTCTCCATTTTCCATTTTTCTTTTTAACCAAAACAGGATTTGCTAACCATTCTGGATGGAAGACCTCCTTGATGAATCCGGCCGCCAAAAGCTTCTGCACCTCCTCCCCGATGGCCCGGCGCTTCTCCTCGTCAAATCGGCGCAGGCGCTGCTTCACCGGCTTGGACCCGGCCCGGATGTCCAAGGAGTGCTCGGCGACCTCCCTTGGGATGCCTGGCATATCCGAGGGACTCCATGTAAACACGTCGGCGTGCTTACGGAGGAAGTCGACGAGCATAGCCTCCTATTTCGGGTCGAGGGTGGCGCTGATCTTCAGCGCCCTACCGTTGAGGGAGCTCGGGTCGAGGAGCACCTCCTTCACCCCCTCAGCGGGCTCAAAGGTGCCCGTGGCCTTCTTGGGGTCGGGGACCTCCTTTTCCAACCTTCCGAGGTCGGTCATGAGGGCCTCTGACTCCACCAGCGCGCCGGCGTACTCGCAGCACTCGACGTCGCACTGGTACGCGTGCTGGTAGGAGGCGCTGATGGTAATCACCCCCTTTGGCCTTGGCATCTTGAGCTTGAGGTAGGTGTAGTTTGGGACTGCCATGAACTTGGCGTAGCATGGCCTCCCGAGGATGGCGTGGTAGGTGCCGTGGAAGCCTACCACTTCAAATGTCAGGGGCTCCTTCCTGAAGTTGTCAGGAGTCCCGAAGTAAACGGGCAGATCGATCTGCCCGAGGGGTTGCACGCTCTTTCCGGGCACTATCCCGTGGAACGGGGATGTCGTGGCCCGGAGGAGCGAGCGACTGATCCCCATCAAGTCGAGGGTCTCAGCGTAAAGAAAGTTGAGGCCGCTGCCTCCGTCCATGAGGACTTTGGAGAGCCTCGTGTTGCCGACGACGGGGTCGACAACAAGCGGGTAGCGTCCCGGTGATGGGAGGTAGTCCGGGTGGTCGTCCCGGCTGAAGGTGATAGCGTCGTGGGACCAGTCGAGGAAGCGTGGTGTCGCGGGTCCGACGGAGTAGACCTCCCTGTGCTCGCGCTTTTGCTGTCGCGGCGTAGGGGCGGTCCTGGGCCCGCCGAAGATCATGAGGCATTTGTCGGTGGGCGGGAACTCATCATCCTTCCCGTCCTTGTCCTCCTGATCCCTGGTGGGCTTCTTGCCGGCGTCATCCTTGAACGCCTGCCGGCTGTAGTGCTTCTTGAGCATCACACACTGCCCGAGTGTGTGATACACCGGGCTCTAGTGATAAGGCCATAGCTTGCTGAGCATGTCGTCGAAGCGGCCTCGAGGGGGTGGTTCCCACTTGGGCTCGGTGGCCGCCACGAGGGAGTCATCGCGGAGTGGGGCCCTACCTTTCCCCTTCTTCTTCTTCTTCTTGTTCGGGCCTCGGGAAGAGGTGCCCTCGGGGGCCTCCTCCTTCCGTTTGCCCTTGGGATCGGAGAAGAGGGCTCCTACCGCCTCGTCCCCCGAGGCGAAGCTGGTAGCGATCTTCATGAGCTCGGAGACACAGGTGGGTGTCTGGCGCCCGAGCTTATGAACAAGCTCTTTGCAGGAAGTTCCTGCAGCAAACGCTCCGACGGCGTCGGAGTCGACGACCTGGGGCAGCTCGTTGTACTGCTTGGAGAAGCACCGGATGTAGTCCCTGAGGGACTCGCCCGGCTTCTGCTTGCAGCTCCTGAGGTCCCAGGAGTTACCAGGGCGCACGTACGTGCCCTGGAAGTTCCATACGAAGATCTTGACCAGATCGCTCCAGCCAAAGATCATCCGTGGGGAACAGGGGAAGGTTGCGGATGATGATGAGGTCATCCTGCACGCCGCCAAGCTGGCACGCAAGACGGTAATCTGCTAACCAGAGTTCGGGGTTAGTTTCCCCCGAATACTTGGCTATGTTGGCCGGTTGTCGGAACCGGGGTGGGAACTTGGCCCTTTGGATGGCCTCGCTGAAGACGCGAGGTCCTGAGGGCTCGGGTGAGGGTTCACGATCCTCATCCGAGTCGTAGCGCCCGCACCGATGGATGCTGTAGCCGCGCGTGGCTCCGTCAGTCTTTCGCCGACCGCGGGCTTGTAGAATGGCTCGGACATCGACGTCCTTGCCAAGCCGTTGGTGGACTGGTGGGGCCCTCGGAGCCTCGGGTCGAACCGAGGCTTCGCGCTCGTGGCGTGCTATGCCACCACGCTGGTGACTTTCAGCGCCACGGTGTCGCGACGCTAAGCTTTCCGCCTGGAGGACGGCTGCATCCTCCAGGAGGTCCTTGAGTTGATTCCTGAGCTGTCGTGCCTCCTCGGTGGAGGGCTCAGGTATGCTCCGGAGCAGCATCGCTGCCTCCTCGAGCTTTCGGCTTGCCCGGGGGGCGGCCCCTGGTGTCTCGGCCCTGTCGTCAACAACGATTCGGGCCTGAACATCTCGGGCTCGACGCCGAGCTGCTCCTCCATCGCTCCGCCGCTCGTCGCGCTCCAGCGTAGCTCGCAGCTGGGTGAGGCGCAAGCGGTCCTCGTCCATCCGTGCCTCAAGCTCCCGGAACTACTCTAGCTCTGGGGTTTGAGGTGCGGAGCGAGATGTTCCTGCCCCCTGATCCAGCGGCGGGGCTGACCGTGCGGGCTGCGGGGCCGCTGGAGGGGGCGTGACTTGTTCGTGCTGGGGTTGCGATGGAGGGGGTATGTCGTCGTTGCCCCCCGAGTGGACATCCTCCACCCACCCCTCATCAGGGTGCATCAAGTTGTAGCACTCCCGTACGGGGTCGATGTAGGACAGGTCCGAGTTGGAGATGACGCTCGGTGCATTCTCCCTCGAGTCGTCGGTGTGGACAGCGAAGTCCACATTTGCCCAGAACTTGTCCTCATCGTCGCTGTAGCTGCGACGAGATGACGAGGTCTGGCCATAACGGTCCCTCCCCTCCGAGTGTTCTCGAGGGGTGAGGTTGATGGTGGTATCTGTTTCCCTACCGCCATGTGTCCTGGCACTTTCCCCAGGGGATGACGGTGAGGATGCCACGTGGTCTCCCACGAGGCTGTCCAGGCGCTCGAGGCGCTGGATTGGAGTGTCCGACAGCTCGTGCAATAATGCATGAACTGCATGAACGTGGGCGTCCATGGCGGTCTGGAGACCAAAGAGGGACGACGGCGCCGTTCACCTTCCACGGTGAGGGCGGAGAGAAAGATCAGCCGGCGTTGCATTTCCGCTCTCGCCCGTCCTTCGGGCAGTAAGCGGATACGTGACCACTGGTGCCGGAGATCCCGGGACAGCGGCTGGTGCAGTATTGGCTTCCCCCGTTGGGGGTGCCTGGTTGGCCGCATCTCCCGCGGCGAGAGGCTGGTTCGCGCTGCTGCGCCTCCTCCTCCTGATCCGCCGAGAGCGGCGTGCAACGTTTCCCCCGTCCTCTGAGGCGGATGGAAGCGTTGCGGGGGTCCCTTCTCCGGCCGCCTGCTGGGCCGGAGTTGGGACGACAACGACGAGGGGCCCGATCGGGCGCAGGTTCATCTCGAGCCCTTGGCCGGTGGCCACGAACTCGAGAGTCGCGAACCGGAGTACCGCGCCAGCGGGAAGCGTGGTAGAGCTGGCTGCCATCCGAAACCTACGTCAACACGCAAAAGGCCCCTACCTGGCGCGCCAACTGTCGGTGCTAGTTTTAGCGGGGCTAACACCGACTAGTAAGTATGTGTTTTGCGGTTGAGGCTACGGATGGTGTGCAAGGGGGAACACGGGGATTATACTGGTTCAGGCCAAGCAAGCCCTACGTCCAGTGGAGAGGAGAGTCGTGTTGCCTTGCACCGGGGTGCTTGTAGTAGGGGGTTACAAGCTAGGCGAGAGAGGGAAGTGCTCCCAGGTCTCTTGTGAGTGTCTAAGTGTATGCAAGTTGTTTGCTGATGGTGTGTATGTGTGGGTGAGAACTTAGGACTTCCGGGGGTGTCTTCTAAAGCTGGCCTCTGCTCTCCCTTTTATAGTCGCAAGGGAGAGGCAAGAGCAGCGCTTACAATGTTACGTATGTTACAGTGAGGAGTTACTGTTCCTCGTTTGACTATGGTCAGCTACGGTCTTTTCTCCGCGTCTCCGGGGTATGGCCGTAGTGGTTCGCACGATCTTGGTGAGTTCCGAGGCAGCTACAGTCGTCGGATTATGGCACGCCGTAGGGTCACAGCTGATGGCTGTCCTTCCGCACGATGTGACAAGAGGGCGAGTCGTCTCGGGGCGTTGTCTCCCGGGGCTCGGGACTCCTGAAGGCGTGATGGGATGGAGCAGGGTGATGTCTCACCTCGGTCATATTTCTGGCCTTTGAACAGTACTTCCCGAGGGTGAGGTGGGCCCGGATGGAAGGCGTGCTCGTCCTTTCGAGTGGACAGTGCAGTAGGCGCCTTTTCCGTTCTTGCGTAGCTGTCGTCAGGCGCTCGGACTGTCGCAATCGGAGTTGATAGACCCCAGCGGAAAACGGGGCGGTGCACTGTAGACCATACCATGGAGAGGACGGCCGTAGTGGGCCTATCAAATCCGCTGCCAGGAAAATCCTGACAGGTGGTATGGCCGTCAGGGGCGTGCGAAGCACAATCGCGTCGAGAATCTCGCCTGACAGGACAGTGCCTGTAAAGTGGTCAGGGAGGTCTCTTGTGGTCCAAGATTGCTCTGCTGACATCACCGGTGCCTTGGATGCCTTTGTGAGATTGCGCTCGAGGGGGATGGGGAAGCTCGGGCGAATCGGAGAATGGGCGCCGAGAGCGCCGCTCTCCCGAGCTCTCCTGGGGAGGCTCGGGCGAATCCGAGATTTGGGCGCCGAGGGTGCCGCTCTCCCGAGCTCTCCCGGGGAGGCTCGGGTGAATCGGAGAATTGGCGCCGAGGGTGCCGCTCTCCCGAGCTCTCCCGGGGAGGCTCGGGCGAATCGGAGAATTGGCGCCGAGGGTGCCGCTCTCCCAAGCTCTCCCGGGGAGGTTCGGACGAATCGGAGAATTGGCTGTCATTGGTGCAATGACATCGTGGGCCTCCATAGACGCGGCCTTCGTGGGCTTCAGGCGCGGCCTTCGTGGGCTTCCATTGGCCTTACTTGGGCCGGGCCGCGTTGGGAATGATTGTTTTTGCATTGAAGTTGGGTACCCTAAACTTTGGTACCCGACAGTGTGGATACCTCGGAGGTACAGCATCTGGAGCACGAGGACGAACCGCACGAGAGGGACGGGCGGACGGACGACCACGCAACTGCACGGCACTGCTGCGACGCGTACGTCTACATCGAGACGTCTTCCGCTGCACCTGCGCGTCTAGTGGTGATCCCGTGACCTATAACTAGCAGTTGATCCTGATTTATGAGGTTAAAATTTGTATTTTCTGGCTAGCGTAGCATCCTCTTAACCCATCAATTTGGGACCTGGATGACACCATCTACAAGTTTAGGGACCTATGGTGATCACCTTAAAAGTTTAGAACCTTGATGGCACTCTTTATCAAGTTTAAAGACCTACAGATATCACTTTGAAAGTTCAGGAACCTACTAATTGACACATGGACGCAAGTTAAGTGACCAGCCATGTATTTTCCTCTTAGTTTGATTTTTTTGTCTTCCTTTTCGTCTAAAATGTGTACAGTTATTTGTGTTTCTTTTAGCAATATTATTTTATTGGGTGCCAACTTTATTCTCGCCAGTGAACTAAAATCGCTTATGCTGGCATGGTATGTATGGGCAGACGAACTAAAAAATACTCAAGCCATCAGATGCTAGTTGGAGGGTGGAGATTGAAACAAAGTTACATTGTGACTTTGCTCTACAAAATCACTGAATCTGGCTCCTGGATCGGGATTCAGTGACTTTGCTTAGTAAAGTTACGATATAACTTTCTTCTTCATATCCGGCCTTCAATTTTGATCCAATGGCTCCCAGTGGTTTGAGCCAACAAAGTGCTCTAGCACTTGGTGTTTTCAGCAGCTCGGTGCTAGCATCAGCTGCGAGGCAACTCTCGTGGTCTCCGTCCGTCATTCCCTTCGCCATGGTGGCTCTTTTAAGTTGTTACCATGTCACAAAGTAAGTGCAGGGCTAACGGCCAACGCCTTGGGTGAGCTCCATTCACCTCGAGCACGTTCGAGGACGTAGCATTACATGCTGCACCGTCACACCCATGACCCATCCCTGATTCATCATCGGCGAGCCTTCAATGAAACAACGACGGAGTGCCTCATATGCTGCGCTGTGGTCACGCTCACGCCAGTTAGCTCCTCCTTCAGCGAGGGATTGTCGAAGCAAACAAAGCAGTTAATAAGCAAGCTTGACGCGCAACGATGGCTCTGGCCTGGTGCTGTCGACCTGTTGTCTTCATGGAAGCGCGCTAGAGAGGCTAATCATGAGTACCTATGTGTCGTCACTGAAGCAGTTGCTGCCGTCGTCTTAGGAAGTAGTTACCGACGACCCCGACTCTCACTACAAGTCTGGGGTTTTTTTGACACTATATTTATGTCAAAATATATAAAATTTATGTCACAACTTATAGTTTATGACATTCAGTTGACGAAAATTCAAATGTCAAAAAATCCGTGTTATATTTTTACTATGTGACATTTGTTTATTTATTGTCATAAGTTTATGACAATGGATTTAGTGTCATATAGATTTATGACATTGGTTTGTTGTCATAAGTCATTGCACCATGCCACGTAGGCAGCTAACATGGCAGGATAAAAAACGTCATTAGATTGAAATTAGGCATGTTAAAGCCCACATGGTTGGCAGGCTTATAACACGCCAAAACCATTTTTGGGCCTACTTTTGTACACATTATAGCCCACATGTTCTGTTATTTTTTGGCCCATTTAGCTTTCTAAAAAGTTATTTCTAGCCCATTTTTCATTCTAAATTAGCCCACATAAATAATTATTCCAGTCATAAGTTTTTATGGGCCCAACAACATAACAGGCCCACAATTTTTCATTGGCCCAACAACATACACATTTTTTTATTGGCCCAGCAACATAACAGGCCCACACAATTTTTTATTGGCCCAGCAACATAAAATGCGATTATAACCCAAATAATGCATAACCAATTAAATTACATTTCACAATTAAGCCATAACAGATCCCAATAACCAAATTTTCAGGTCCTGAAAATACATATTTTTGATAGCAGGTTCAATCTATACAACACCTATCATCTAACTTATCTCGTTCAACTGATTTCCAGCCAAAATAATCCGACCTTACATGCTCATTGCTTGCTCCACACGTGCAACCTGTAGATGAATAAAATAATAGAAAAGAAATTAAAATCAGCATGTTCTTTCGGGCGGAAAAATAAGCGCTGATTTCGCTCGTGCTGATTTGTTGTAAGAGAAAAATACTGTTTCGTGGCTAAAAATAAGCGCTGATAGGTCAAAAGAACAAGCTGAATGTTGGTAATGAACTTAATTAAATCGATGCAGCAATAACTTGTGCCTAATGTGTGTATGGTACGGGATTAGTGCAGCATGGACTTCTATTAAAATAATTCTAAGCATGACATGGTCACTGATAATTGAAGAATATCAGAAAGAACTACATTGTACAAGTTCATAGTTTCATAATACGCCATCAAATAAACTGAAGTGTATAGTAAAAGATAATTGGACATGTAAGTCCATTTCAGTCGTACCACTATACCAGAAACATTTCTTTAGAATTGGAATTAAGACAGCTGAAAAGCAGTACCACTCTATCAATTTGAACTTTGCGTACCTGATAAATGAGTTGCTGTAGTTGTACCGATGATCTCCAGCCATGCTGCTCACCAGTTTCTATACAAATGCACACGAAAGAGGATCAGACGCCTAGATGAAGCCTGTAGATCTAGAGTGGGAAAAGAAATCAAAGAAAAGCACACTGTTTGAAAACGAATCGGAGAGAAATCGAACTCCAACCTAAAGAAAGGAAAAGGGCTGGCAGGTCTTTGCCACTTGCTGGTCACCATGACCGGACACCTGACGGCGTCGCGAAAGAACAGGCCACCCTCCGATTGTTGCGCGCGTGCGAGCTCGGGAACAGAGGCATCATCGCACAACCGCTCGATGGTGGCGTGCTCACACTCCGGGGGAGCGCGCGCACCAGCGAGGGGGCATGCGGTGGCGCCGTTCTTCCTCCTCCAGTCAGCCATAGTGCCGCCGCGGCTGCTGCTCCTCTGTGTGTGCGGCGCGAGAAAGAGAAAGGACGAGGAGAACACAAAAAAGGAAAGGAAGAGCAGAGGTAGCCGGCCGGACTAGGTCCGACGGCGGTCTGGCTGCAGCGGTGAGAGAAGGGCAAAATGAAAATGGCTCTAGGATTAGGGTTACTGGAACTGGCCTGAGGTTTTATACATTAGAAATTCACTCTCGTTCGTCAGATGGTGGTGAACGGTCAGGATCCCTCGGCGCTATTTTGGGCCGGCTGGGGGAGCTTTCAGCCCAGGCGGGAGAGTAGAATGCCGGCCCAGGCCCAGGTTGCTGCATCTAGATTCATTAATGTTTACCGTTTAAACGATGAATGTTTAAACAGAAGCCACACGTGTTCTTTAGGCTTAAACGATGAATTAAACGATTGGACCATTTAAATTCGTTTAAACTGTTTAATCCCGTCTAAATAATTAGAATCAATTTAAACATTATCAAATGAGATAAACAACCATTTAATTTATAATTTAGTCAATTAGAGGACTATGACTATCACAGTCAACACGGAACTAATTAATATTGTAATTATATGAAGTATTGTGATATTTAGATTTCTTTTGAAAAGATTATTTGGTAGAATATCTGAATTTTACATGTATAAATAGGTAAGGTTTCTAACATATTTATTTTTTACATACACAAATATACATATTTTATTGTCATAGTATAAAATCGTTTAGACCGTTTAACTCTATCTAAACACCATTTATAAACCCTCTAAACGCTAACAAAGGGTGATCGACTGTTTACTATTTAGCGTTTAGGATAACATTATTTGGGCGACATGTCACGATATGTCGCTTCGCTTATAGGGTCTCTCCTTTCTGTCTATATTATCATCGTCGCTACCGCTCCTCAGCTCCGAGCCCTTTATTCTCTCTACTTATGTTCTCTACTTTCTGTGCGAAATTATGTACCTAAACTCTAACTTAAAGATATTTAGATCAGAGATGAACCCACGTCGTCCTAAATACCCTTCGACGAGTGACACTGGTATTCTCTTTTTTTTTTTTTCGAGGAGCGCTTATTTCATCACTCGAGATGAAAGAAAAATCAGGCACAGACAACGTTCATGGGCCATCTGGCCACAAGGCCCATTATCACCGCACCGTGCAGAGCGGCCCAAACATCCAGCCCATGTGGGTAAAGCCAGGCAGAGGGAGCCGCAGCACCGCATCCCCCTTCCAATCTACTCGGGCACACGCGAGTCCCGACCCTAGACGCGGCGGCGGCGCTCCTTACTGGTTCCTGCGCACGGCGGCGGCACCGGAGGACTGGGTGGCCCTCCCTCCAGGTTCGTGCCTCGTGATCTTCCTTCCCCCTGTGCCTGCGCTGCGCGCGAGCGAGCGGGAGCGGCATCGGCGACCAGGGGCCAGCGCGTGGCGGAGGCGAAGCGGCAGGCAGGGGTCCGCCCTAGCTTATATTTTCGGCTGGGTCCGCCACTGGTGGTATCTGTAGTTATTTGATATGCAATGCTGTTTCTGTGCTCATGGGTATTATTCAACAACATCAACATGGCTTCTTTCAACGGGCGCAGGGTTTATCTTGCTTAGTATTTTGTTGGACTTATTGACCCTGTAGTTGGTCTTGTTCAATTTAGGACCTTATTATAGCGTTGCAAGGATGGCCAGATTGTGCGTTGCCTATTTGATTTGTCTGATTCGCTTCCGTAGCAGGTTCCAAGAGGAATATGATGTGTGTAATGCTTGTTTATTGTGAACTAGTAAGCGTGTCAAAACCAAATGTTACAGTGATTGAAGCTTCTTTTTTACAAGTGTTATGAGTGACCAGCCACCTGTTTTGAACTTTCTTGAAAGGAATCGTCATGCAATTATTTTTCAGGATCCGTATGGAGAAGTTTTTGGATGATGTTGGTTGGGTCACTAGGTTACCAAACAAATACTACTGTAATTTCATTGCCTAATGAAATTCGGTTTTACCAAACTTAAAAAGTGGCCGATGTTTAGTACTTTGGGCATACAACTGTGCCTTTTTGACCTATGGATTCTATGTGACTGATTGTTGAAACCAAACATCTGTTATTTTTTTAGTATATATACACTAAAATCTTGCTTACCTTATACCTATTTGGACAGATCCAAATGCTTTTGGTTTGCTTGTTGTTTTAGAATTCCTTTTCTACCCTTGATTGTTCACTTCTAAAAGCTGCGCTTGTGTTTGTGGTTCTTGTGAGGCATAACTATTGTTTTATGGCAAGGCATTAATTTGTTCTTTCCCTTGGTTGCTTTTTTAAATCCTTTTCTGTCTTGATTGTCCACTTCTACAAGCTGCATTTGTGCTTGTGACCATCGTGCTTGTGGCAAGGCATTAATTTGTTTCTCTCTCAGAAATGGCAGGGCAAGCAGGGAACCCAGTAAACCACCCCATAAGTCCCCACGTGGTAATCTATATTCTTCTTTGTTTCAATTAATTGCATGAGGTTGTCACAAATATTTCTGAATGTTATTTTTCTTGTTTATAGATAGGTGGTGCTTTTGTTCAGCAATACTACCGCATTCTACATGAACAACCAGATCAAGTGCACAAGTTTTATCAAGATTCAAGTATTATTGGTCGACCAGATTCCAATGGAACTATGGTGTATGTAACCACTATGAGTGTAAGTTCTCATATGATGATTTATTCTTGTTTCTACAATAGTCATGCTGTCTGAAATTGAGATTGACTCTTGGAACCACCTTTTTTCTGTACAGGACATTAATGAAAAGATTATGTCTATGGACTTCAGGAACTGCTTAACCGAGATAGAGACCGCAGATGCACAGTTATCTCATAAGGATGGGGTGCTCATTGTTGTTACTGGATCCTTGACTTCAGATGAAGGCGTTTTCCGTAGGTTTACCCAGTCTTTCTTCCTAGCACCACAAGAAAGTGGTGGCTATTTTGTTCTCACTGATATGTTTAGGTTTATTTCGGAAAGGAAACCAGCTGAGATAAATCAAGTTGCTACTCAAGAAAATGAAATCAGTCAGAATGGTAGACTTGCACCTGAAACATGCCCAACATTACCAGAACCTACTCCAGCTGACAGGAGTGTGATCTCAGTCCATGTGAGAGCTGAGAGTAATGTCACGGAGAGGCAAATTAGCGACTCCTCTGCTAATGGGACTGCCATTGAAAAGAATGTCAATATCCAGCCACCTGTACAAGTACCCAAAGAGGACTCCAAAAAGGCCCTAGCTGCTGCTCCTCCCCCTCCAACTCAGACGGATGTTACTAAGAAATCCTATGCATCCATTGTGAGTTATTTGTCATTCTGTTTGATTTATTGTTGTAAAGCTTTCTGTTTTGTTAACTAACCTCATGATTGTATTCTTAGTTTACTGTATAAGTGATCTGACTGATATCACTATATGTATTTTTTAGTTTGCTTCTTATTAATTACATACCTATTACGGCCTGGTTCACAGGTCAAGGTCATGAAGGAGGGCCCACAAACTCCTGCAGTTGCCAAAACAACGTCGTCAGTTTCCAAACAGAAGCCAGCTCCTAAACCAGTGTCCAAGGCTGTCGAAGGTCCGGAAACACCATCCGTGAAACCTACCCAGGCTATTGAAACCGGTGATGGGATTGTTGCCCAAAACAACTCTTCTCGCAATGGTTTGTTTGGTTTGTGACTTAGTCCTTTTATTAGGTCCTTCAGCATTATTAGCAATGCTGACACTGTATTATTTATTGACTTATCCTGCAGAGCAAGGCTATTCAATTTTCGTCAAGAATTTGCCTTTCCATGCCAACATTGAAATGGTTGAGGAGGAATTTAAGAAGTTTGGTACTATAAAGCCAGGTGGTGTCCAAGTCCGGCACAATAAGGTTAGAACTTTTGGTTGTGTTCTTCTATATTGTGATATTTGGTTTAGAAAATTCACATCGCATTGGTACAGGTCGATCGTTTTGTTTTTGGTTTTGTCGAGTACGAGTCCCAGCAGTCTATGCAAGCAGCAATTGAGGTTAGT
Organism: Eremochloa ophiuroides; assembly: GCA_038502445.1. NCBI lineage: Eukaryota > Viridiplantae > Streptophyta > Magnoliopsida > Poales > Poaceae > Eremochloa > Eremochloa ophiuroides. The sequence continues at coordinate 83,969,490 of JAHLJS010000002.1, forward strand.
CTTTATTGTTTATTCTTCCAATCACTGATACTATGTAGTTGTAGTTAGTTTCCTTTCTGGACCTTGCTGTACTTGACTAGTGGGAAATTTACAGTGCCGTAATTAGATGACCCCCCCCCCCCCCCCCCCCTTTTTTTTTCTTCTTATCATGGTTTTCTTTGTGGTTTTGAAATTTGTCAGCATCTAAAATACATGAATACTGGAATTCATATTTTCTATACGAATTCACTATCCGTGCATGTTGCAGCTGGATAAATGATTTCTAATGATTGGTATTTCAGTCTTTTGGATGACTGCTGAATCGTTTCCTGCTTGATAACTAATATAGTTTTGGTTGTGATATTTTAACCTGATCTCGGTGTGATAGTGGTTGTGACAATCTGAGGCCAATTTATGATTCCTATTTGTTACCCAGGCATCTCCAATTCATATGGAGGACAAAGAAGTCGGCATTGAGGCGAAAAGAACCAATTCACGAGGTAAGCAAAACTGATCTGAAGTGCAGCAAACCATAAAGTTTAATGTTAAGATATATCAGAGTTCTTTTTTCTCCCCTGTATACATCCATTCTCAATTTGATACAACTTTTGCCAAACTTTTCCTGTTTTATACTAAAATCATCATCTAGATTATTCAGCTTGTTAAAAATGGTTTGTGTGTCTTGCAAGTTCGTGTAGTGAACATGGTGAGATGCTTTTAGGTTGCTGCACTTGCTGACCTTGTGTAATTTTATATTGGTCGGTATTGTTTTCAAATTGAATATTTGAAATGACACAATTTCCCATTTGTTCTGCTGGGCGTTCTTAAACATCTGTTGCTATTGTTTGATTTATGCAATATAGTCATTGGACTCAGGCTCTGTACAATGGTGTAGGTGGTCGTTTCCAATCTGGCAGGGGAGCGTACCATGGTGATAACTTCAGAGGGCGAGGAAGTGGCTATGTGGACAATACCAACTACAGAAGCAGTGACAACTTCAACCGCCGGAATGAAGGGGACATGTACAACCGCAGGAATGAAGGGGAGTTCTACAACCGCAGGAATGATGGTGGTGAGAATTACAACCGCAGGAACGATGGTGGTGAGAACTACAACCGCAGGAACGACGGTGGAGAGAACTACAACCGCAGGAACGATGGTGGCGAGAACTACAACCGCAGGAACGATGGTGGCGAGAACTACAACCGCAGGAATGATGGCGGCGAGAACTTCAACCGCAGGAACGACGGTGGCGGCGAGAACTTCAACCGCAGGAACGACGGTGGCGGCGAGAACTACAACCGCAGGAACGATGGCGGCGGTGAGAACTACAACCGCAGGAACGACGGTGGCGGTGAGAACTTCAACCGCAGGAACGACGGCGGCGGTGAGAACTTCAACCGCAGGAATGACGGTGGTGAGAACTTCAACCGGAGGAACTTCAGAAATCAGAATGAGTTCCCTGGACGAGGACGGGGGCCATATCCACCAGGGAACAGTTACCACCAGAACGGGAATGGCGTCCACGCATCTCGACCCTACCAGAACGGGAATGGGAGGTTCAGTCGCGTGAATAATAGCCCAAAGCAAGCTCCTGTCGCGGCGTAGAGGCATCAGGCGGTAGACTTACATCAAAGTAGGAAGCATAAGGCTACATTCAGTGCAGGGATTGTTTGTGGTAGGAGGATTGCTGAGTAGACAGCTTGATTATTATTTTTTGTACCGTGTTGCAGTCGTTCATTGGTGGTTGGTGATTTTTGTTGCCGTTGATAGAGCTTGTCAACTGGCTGTTGGACCGTGGTCCGTTACCTTGTGTCATCTGCCAATCGGGATTGGTGGGAGGTTAGACACTAATCTTATGAAGCGGTGACTGCGGAAATCTGTGTCCATCTTAAATGCTGTTGTCATATGGTATTCGATAATGCAAAGCGCTGCTTGGTTCTGACTAGTTCTGTTGTGTTTCTTTTGAGTTAATAGTGTAAATGTTATTAAGCACCAGTAACTGTATCACCTACGTTGGTCGCCATTTGCTGCCCTGAAATTTGAAAATGGAAACCTGTAGAGCTGTAAAGCCTGTGGAATGTAGACAATTTGAGTTTGATGAAGTATAGAGAAAACAAGTATCAATGTTATCCTAGACTAGCTAAAGTCTAGATATTATTAGGTTCACCATATATATATATATATAATAATATTTTTCACAATATCACATCGTATAGTTCAGTAAAGGGAGGACTGCAGGAGTGTTTGAAATGTACAGTGTTCTTTTCGAGGATGGAAATGTTTGTAGTGCTATTCTTTTTTGAGGACGTAGCAGTAAGCCGCCAAGCTTTTCCCCCAACATAATTGCACATGGCCACTAGGCAAGCGATGGGCGTAAAGCTTAGAGCTCGACGGATGCGTGATGAGCACTGAGCAGCGTGTAGCCGGCGTTCCATTGGGCACGCAGTCGCAGACGCAGCGCAGGTCACCTGGAGTGAACAGTGGCGACGACGGCGACGTTGGGCTGGCGCACGTCCCCGTCCCGGGCGACGGCGATCTTGGCGGATCACGCACGAGAGCGACAGCAGGCTGCAGGCAGGCGCCTCTGTGGGCTGCGGTACGGTCCACGGGAGCCCAGCCCAGAAGAGGAGGCACTGCGTGGCGTGGACGGGTCAGACTCGACGGCTGTTTTTTCGCCTTGTGCTCTGCTCAAGTGGCTGCCGGGCAACGTGACCGATCGGGTGCGGTGACGCTCACGGTCAAAGGCTGCTAACAGCACCATTTAAACAAAAAAAAACTTTTTTAAAAAGAATAAAAAAACATTTAGACTAATAAGTGTAGTTGTTTCAAAAGATTTATCACATGATTTACATGAAAACTGTGTAATTGATTTATTTTTTATATATTTAATACTTTATACATACTCCTATGTTCAAATATTTTGATATGATGTGATGTGATATGAAAATTGGAATTTTGAAGCAAAATGGCTTGTTTAGATCTCCTTCAAATTTCTAACTTTCCCATCATATCGTGTCACATTGAATACTTAGACTCTATATATAGAGTATTAAATGTGAAAAAAAATTACACAATTTGTACTTAAATTACGAGATGAATATTTTAAACTTATTTAAATCACAATTGAACACTTATTATAAAAATTAATACTATAGTACTAAACACATACAGTACCGTAATTTAGTGCGCGTCCGTGCTGGGGCCGCCGCCGTGGACGCCTGTCGCCGTCCGGTTCGCCCACGTCCGCGCGAGCGAGCCGACCGACCGATCTACCCGCAGACGCAAGTGGCGGGGCGGCTGTGGCTGTTCCAGGCCGGCAGCGGCGGCGTACGCTACGTGGCAGGTTGCGGAGTCGACACGACACGCGATTGATCCTCTTTTTGTTTTTATTTTTATATTTCTTTATTTCATGCATGGATCCCTCGGATGCTGCGTGGGCCCCACCCACCCCACGCCTAGTGCTAGCACAGTTTTTTTTTTTTTTTCCTTTTGATGAAAAGGTTCCCTGCCACTTGCTGCGCCACTTGTGTGTCGTGTGGGAGCACCGCGCCTGGTCCATCACGTGCCACGTCCCCCGCACGGCCCGGCCCTCCCCTCCCCCGGATGAGAGAGATGCTTGCTCGTCGTTGCTGGGCCCCACCCGGCCAACCGCAACACGTGTCCTCCCCGACACGCGGTCGCGCCTCCCCCACCTTGTCCTTTGGCCACCCCACCAAACCAAACACGCGTTGCTGGCCTCCCTCCCTCCCTCCCTCGACCATCCCCTCCCCAATCATCGAGGATTAGCTAGACGGGAAATCGGATTAGATTAGACGGCCACGTCCCCCTTCCCCTCTGCAGCCCGCTGCAGGCGGCAAGGGACGGAGATCTGATTGATTGCGCTCTTCTTATCTTCTCGCCTCGCCTCCCGTCCCCTTCTCTCTTCTTCCTCCAATCTGCTGCTGCTGTCTGTCTGTCGCCATATCTGATAGATAATCTCTCACGATTGCCCGCGGTGGCCATTTGCCGTCGCTCGCGTCGCGGATCCGTGCAAGTTCCCGCCGGCTCCCGACACCTTACTGTTCCCCATTCGTCGGTCGGTCGGCCGTTGCCACCATGGATGATTGACTTTTGATCAGTTCCTCCTCCCCCTCCCACCCAAGCTTCTTCCTTTGCTTGGGGAGCAGCTGCAGCAGCAGCAGGCTGTTGTTAGTTAGCGTGGGGAGGAGGCCAGGCCCTAGCACGATGGCGTCGAGGGACTTCCTGCGCGTCTTCGGCGGCGGCGCTGGCGCGGGCGAGGGGGCGGGCCCGGCGGAGGACGGCGGCGCGGGCCACGCCGACGACGTCGAGCTCAGCCTCGGCCTCTCCCTGGGCGGCCGCTTCGGCACCGACGCCAAGCGCCAGCGCCTGGCGCGCTCCTCCTCCATCGCCTCCGTCTGCTCCATCTCCTCCTCCCTTCACGGGGACGCCGACGCCGACGCCGACGCCGACCCGTCCCCCGCCGCGCCGCTGCAGCTGCTGCGCACCGCCTCGCTGCCCACCGAGACCGAGGAGGAGCGCTGGCGCCGCCGCGAGATGCAGAGCCGCCGCCGCCTCGAGGCCCGCCGGAAGCGCGTCGAGCGCCGCAACTCCATGGGCGGCCCCCTGGCACCCGCCGGCCCCAAGCCCGCCGCCGACGCGCCCGCTGCCGTCCTCACCGGGAGGAGGTCCAACGCCTCGCAGGGGAGCAACTCTGTAAGCGCCACGGAGCAAGGTATACACGGATGGATCGAATCAAGCGCTTCTGTTTTCTTAAGTCGGTCCTCATTTTTCAGCTACAACTTTATGATTTGCTATGCATTACTCAGCATCTTTAGTCTTCATGCCGTGCACCATATTTGGGCTGGAGAGAACGGTTGAGTTCAAAATTTCCCGTGTGTCACCATAGGTGCTCCCAGCCATTTCCTGGTCCATACGTGACTGCATGCTGGCCGCCTCAAATCCGACTCCAGCAAACTGCATGCTTGCTTCTTCAGTTGCGGATTTGAGTCTGTAACCACACCTCGATCGCCTTGAAGGAGAACCAACTACATTCACAAATTTATTTTTGCTTGCATCATAATTGCAGGATGTGTTAACATGTGATCCAAACTCTTTAATCTATATTGCTCTACTTTGGGCTTTTATTAATAATACGGCAGGAGGATGTGAAGTTGCCTGTGGAGAACAAGTTATAGCAAGGCAGTCACGATGGCTGGCCACATTGCATCCCACAAGCTCTACTGCAATTCAGTTCAAGTTTGGGCATCTTCGTTTTTTTTTATTAAAAAAATGCATTCCAAATCTCACGCATTTTATCTCAGTTCAAGTTTGGTGCAAACTGCAAATTAGTAGTTACAGATGAACTGGAAATTTTGTCGTTCTGCTACATTAAGTGAGCTTACAGGAAAACTAACCTTGCACTTCTCAACTGGTGAACAAAAAGTAAACCAAGTACATCAGAAAAAGAGAATACTTTTAGTATGTGATGAACACAGTATTTGGGATTGTGTGTCGTTATGAACAAAAATGTAGACAAAACGCCCTGGTCGTAGCTCATGTGGAGTTCATACCAAGGTTACACCACTTGCCGAGGCTAGCTGAACTCTCACTGCTTGCTTGGCTATGTGACATCCATTCCTTTCTAGACCGTCTCTTTCCCTCAATGAGCCATTATTGCCATTTGTCATCGACTTGCAGCTGGATCCTGGGAGTTCAGTTGATACTTAGCTATATATCCGAGCTTATCTTGAGAAGGGGCCTTCAGATTTAAATTAATTTTTCACTGTGAATTGTTTCAACAACCTGTGGACAATTATCTTGATGTTTGTCATGTAAGAGTGCATACCATGTTGGAAGTGGCTTAAATTTAGGTATGTAGACATTGTTTTCTGAATCATGGGAAGCTAATACATGCATACAATTCAAAACTTTACATGCTTGCATTTGCAAACTGTTTATCAAAAGTTCTATTCATTTGTATTTTTAACCTCTTAATCTTTTCTGGAGTTTCTTGTTGAAGCAGACCATGTTATTTAATCGAAACTCCAATCTATTGTTAGTTCTAGGACCAAAAAGTTTTGCGTTGTTGTTGTGACGATCGAGAAAAGGAGAACTGTTCCTCCAGTTTCTGCTTGTATTTTCTCTCATGAAAGAATCTCAAAAGCTTTGCTGTTGTATTCCCAGGTATTGGTGGAAGCGCAACTAACCAATCCGCAGACGCGAGGAGTCCATCAACCTCTGATAATACAAATCAAAATCAAAATAGCATGCCTCCTCCGACTAAAGTGGCTGAGAAGCCACTAAATGGCACTACGACAGAGCAGCCTCGCCTGCGGACGCTTGGGTCCCTCACGACACGAACGAGCAGCACCAGTGACATCAGGAAGCTCATGATGGAGGACATGCCAATGGTCTCATCCAAGGTAGAAGGGCCTAACACCAGGAGGATCGACGGCTTCCTGTACAGGTACAAGAAAGGCGAGGATGTGAGGATAGTATGCGTATGCCATGGTAGCTTCCTCACTCCCGCTGAGTTTGTTAAGCATGCCGGCGGCGGTGATGTGTCGAATCCGCTTCGACATATTGTCGTCAACCCTGTGCCATTCTCGTGAAGAGAAGAGGGTTATGCTGGTGCTGGTGGTATCTACTGTGCTGTAACATGTAGGCTACTTGTTTCGGGGAGTTCAACGGAAGGTCTCTGTATTTTACATAAATTGAGTGGCAGCAAATTCAAGAGAAAATATCATCTACAAATGTCGTAGGCTTGTCTACAAAATGACAAGGATTCTGATGTTGGAATAGGTGAGTCAAGTCTGGCACCTCGAGGACTTGTGGTGCAGGCTTGCAGGACGTGCTTTTTCTTTAACATTAATTTGCTCAAATTCACTTCAATTTTTCTAGCTTACCGTTTCCATTAAAATGTGGCTAGGTAAGTTTTCTCGCAAGCTTGTGACGGTTTGCAGAATCACCATATAATAACATTACTTTTTAAGACTCTGCGTCCAGGCGCCGCGCCGCTCCATCGCCTTGCAAAATGGGCGCCTAGGCAGGCAAGACATGCGCTTAGGCGTCTCGAAGGTGTTGCATCGCCTAGCCTCACCTTTACGACTTAAGAACTATGCTCTTAAGAGAAAGCCTGGATCCATGATTTTTATTATATATACAAAAACAAAACCAAAGAATACTAGCGGCAACCCCTACATCCAATTAGCTAATGTCTTGGACGCGAAGATGCAAAGGATCCCCACACTCTCCTAAGGGCCATTTCTTCTGCTATATTGAACATGCTTGCACTGGCGGAAGCTCCACCAAATAGGGTTGCTTCAAGCTGACAAAAGCTACACTCGGTACAAACAGAGAAGTTCCCTCGATACAGCTTCTAAAGTTTTTTCATATGCTTTTTAAAAACCTTACAGCCCCCCAAATAGTCTTTCAATACATAGTATCGTGTGCAGAAACGGTAAAAGGGTAGCAAAAAACTGTGTATAGAAGCCATGAGAAATATGCCAAAATTTTGAGGTAATTACACCAATTCATCAATGGAGCGTCAAGGTCCCCGGAACATAAGACGGCTAAAGCCCTAAACCCTTGCTACCTTTTTACTCCCGGTCTTAAATTTCATGCTCTTTTTTTTCTGCTTCTTGTACTCCTTGTACATGTTTATGGATGACAATGTGTGGTTCAGCTCAGCCCTCAACCTCTCATTCTCCGAAATGCCTCTTAGCACGGAGAAATGACTCTGCAATTTCTCTTCAAGCTTGTCTTTATCAACTGAGCAGTCTGCCTTCTGAAGTACATCTGGGCTTAGCGCAACAAACTCCTTACCACGTCGCTTCTTTTTGAGGTTCAGTGGCAATGCTTTGCTAGCTGGTTTTAATAGTTCCCTTTCCATTGACAAGTCCCTGTATGCTTCAAGAGGGTTCACATTCAAGATAGGAACAGGATTCTGGGTGGGATTCAAGTTTGCCATACTCAAGATATTAGAAGCCATTGAGGAAACAGAGATATCATAATGCTTCTCTAGGAGGCTGAGCTCCCAAAGGACTGAAGCGAGCGCACCACTCAGATATGGATCTGTAGCTTCAGGATTGTATTTCTGTATAAAAGCAGAGGAATAACAAGATGAAATAAATACAAAGTGTTGATATCCAACTATGGAAAAAGAACGAGAATGCATATACCGCAACTAAACAAGACAGAGAACCGCCACCAGAATCATTTTCCAACATATTGCGGCACTTGCTATTTTTTTGGAGGAGATGCTTCAGAGTGACCAATGCTGAAATAATAATCAAACATGTAAACAATTATGACATCAAACAAAAGAGGAAAGATTATGCTTGATAACTAATACCCATAATACTAGTCAATAATGAAATGTACTCAAGCAGGTTTCATATACCGTACTAAACTTGCTGTATAACCAACGGTCAACTAAAATAGATTAAGTACTCCTGAGTCCTAACTAGTGTACGGAGCAATCATTGCATCCTTATTACTATATCAATCATCTTGGATATTACAGAAGTTTCGCAGGCATCAGCTCAAGAAGGTTGGGACAAACAAAAACCAGACCTCCAGAACAAACCTGCTATCGCTTCTGCAGAGCCAAATGAGAGAGCAAACGTGGCTAAACGTTTAATGAAAGCAGCAGCTCTTAGCATATCCTGCTGTTTGCCTTCCCAAAGAAGTGTCTTCAGAGCACCAGCCAATACCTCGCCGTGATCCCTGGATGTAACAGAAAAAGTTATTTTCATGGTACGAGACAGCTTAATAACTACATAAGCTAATTCAAGAAAAAGATCCCTAAAATTATCCAAAATATATTGAAAATGGCACAAATATCAACACAGGGAGGAAAAAGTAAAGAGGGCAACTATCGCAATGGAAATTTTTACTGTGTACTCCCTCCATCCCAAATTGTAAGTCATTCCAAGAATCTTGGAGAGTCAAACCATCTCAACTTTGACCAAATTTATACGAAAAGGTAATTATATTTACAATATCAACTAAGTATCATTAGATTCTTCACCAAATATATTTTCATAGCACACTTATTTGGTGTCATAAACCTTGTAAGTCATTCGAAGAATCTTGAAGAGTCAAACCATCTCAACTTTGACCAAGTTTATACGATAAGGCAATTATATTTACAATATCAACTAAGTATCATTAGATTCTTCACCAAATTTTTCTTAATAATTTTGGTCAAACTTAAAATGCTTTGACTCTCCAAGATTCTTGGAATGACTTACAATTTGGAATGGAGGGAATAGCATTGTCTCTACATTATTGAAAATTCAGAATATGCATGGATATAATACTATCATTCTTCAAGATTATACAATAACTTTTTGGGGAAGAAAAGATAAAAATGAAATAAGTGCATGATAGGCATTTTCAGCATGTCCATAGCATTGAAGCAATATTAACTGGGGACAACAATGATGGTTAGTCATAAAACTTTGCTATCTGCCAAGAGTACCTTTGTTTAAAAAGAATAATATGGTAGCAGGTTATCTTGGATTGTTTAACAAATGATCACTATATATAGATTAAAAAAAGGCAGAGAGAGTTCTTCATTGTAACTATCATCAAGAATAAAGAGTCAACCTGTCAGGACGATACTCCAGTATGAGGTTATAAAGCTGCACAAAGAAATCCTGTAGATCCACATTCAATGCCTCCAGGTTGCTCCTCCAGACTTTAAACGCAACTATGCAACATTGCAGACGTTCTGAGACAGACAGTGCATTATCATTGGGAATTTCACCTCGTCGGTCGCTATACCCAGAAAGCTTCTTGAGGCAAGATATAAGTTCACCCATGAAATCTAAATCAATTAAATGTGAAAAATTTCCTAAGCCCTCCAAGCATGGAGTGAGCAGTGGATGTGAGTCACCAGGGGAGACATTATTCACCTTGGTCCTGGAATATTTAACAATACAATGACTGTCAAATGATAACTTCATTCCAGAACGAAGTGAAATTTCATGCTATTATAAGTCAACATATGTCAAATCCAAAACAAACGGCAGATCATATAATTCCACAAAGGAATTTTTGTTACTATAGAGCTAAAGAAACCAGACACGGACCTTGAATTTGAAGTGTTCATACTATGCTTCAGAATACGGAAGTAAGTCTCAAACAGAGCAGAAAGTGTTTCTTTTTGTATCCTTTTTCTCTCCTTCGGATCAAGAGTGAAGGAAACTGCTCTAAGATCTGCATCAACCTGGAAAAAATACAATAGAAATGATTATACGAACTCACACAGCCTTCCAATAATAATGTCTTATCTGATGTTACCTCCTCTCTAGCTTTTGAGATCAGCTCCTGTCTGGTTTTCTTCTTATCATTAACTGGCAATTGCTTCGGAACCTCCTGATTTTTATGCCAACGTTTATTCCTCTTTGGTTTCATCTTTTCCTCCTCAATCTCATCTTTTCCTATATCTTCATCAAACCTCAAAGACAGGAAGACCTAAGACAAACATCCCCGTACACAGTCAGAAATGGTAGGATATTGATCCATGTTCAGTTTCTTTTAGAAATAAACTGCAGGAAAAAGGTACAAAATGAACATTATCAAATATGTATGACAATTATGTCAATTGATAATCACCATACCTCAATGCTATCAGGATGAAGCTGGCAATCATTGAGCTTCACATGATCTGCAATCAACCTAACTGCTTCTATTGTTGCCTCACCACGATGTTTTCCTTCATTTATAAATAATGATCTTATTGCTTCACAACACATTTTCCTACAAGGGGAATTAGGTATATGTGGATCACTTCAGTGAACAAATCGCTAAAAAACTGCGCCAAAATAAAAAATTACGTACATGAATATCACATGAAATGCTCCTTGTTTTACTAATTACTAAGAGTGCTGTCAACAAATAACAACAAATACAACAATTACTGCTATTGGATATAGTATATTTGCTCAAATAAATGATTTGTAACCCCTATCCTTTTCAGTCCAAGGAAAGAAGGAAATTCAGTTCAAGGAAAGAAGAAAACTCAATTACTCAAATACAATTTTAACCACTGTAAGATGAACCAATAAAGTTATTCTGCTACCTAGCTCTATGGCATATCTAATCAATCAAAAAAGGGCCTGTTTGGATACGATAATAAATCAATTCTTGTTGGTTGACCGCGGGGTTGCTGCCTGCTCCAACAGCCAGTTCAATGGGAAACTGCTAGACTTGGCCTGATTCTCGCGGCAATCCAGCTGCGGTGAGTGAGCCGATTTTTGACACCGTACCGCACAGCCTGGATACTCATATGCAAACAGAGCCTAAGGATGGTGGTTTGACACACCGATATTTTGTTTATATAAAGTACTCAGCGACATTATTTTAAAAATTTTCAGATCAGCCACATTGAGACACAAAAAGAGTTTTTACCTTACTACATCGTCAGAGGAGCTCAAATTTTTTACCACACTAGCCAATAGGCTTTCACGGAAGTTAAAATGTGGAGCAGTATCTAATAAAGCACACATGCAACGAACAGCCACATTATAAAAGTGGGGCTGCTTCTCCAATGATATCAATTTCTGTAGGTATGCCTGAAAATTCACAAAAGAAAACCAACTCCAGGGTCAGGATTTGAAAGATATCCAGAGCACCAAAATTGAAGGCGAAAAACAGTTCAAATCAGTAGATAAATAATATCTATGTAGCATAGTCCATTGGCTCATGTCCAGACACCCATAGTATGACCTTGTAGCAGCGAATAAGTGTGTACTCATAATATCTTGTCTTCTTCACTTCTTTTGAAACTTCAACTGCTAGCTCCTTTTCTGTCAGCTGTCTAATCCGATAACTGCAGTGTGCATAAAAAAACATGTATAAGTAACTTGGGAACAAACAAATCCAGCCAAGGCATATAATAATAATTAACTGTAACGCACCTCGGAATAATGTCCTTAAACACAGCAAGCAAGGACATCAAACCAAGTTTAACAACCTTTTGGTCTCTGTCATTGCTTATACTTAGCATATCATTCAGAGATTTAATGTTCGACTCAGGATCTTCAAGCATTGCCACCCCCAGTTCAGCAAGTTGAGCCTTCTTTTTTTCGAATAATTCCTCAGCTGAGAGCTCCTCCTTCACTTCCTCCTGTCATGTGTCATGCATAGTAAAAAGGTATGTGAGGGAATTAATTTTGAATAGAAAATGTAGAAATTATGGTAAATCAGTAGAACACCCCCAGACCAAATCTACTGTAGTTTGTTAGATTGACCCAACCTTTGATAAATACAGCGATATAGTTAATTTGGCTCAAAACATTTTTTTATGAATGATTCTTGTGTCAGCATCAAGTGAGTTGTTGAACACTCAAGCCTTCAATTGGGATATATACAAACCACTTTCAACTTGGGGTTGAATATGCCTATTATACTTACATATTTACAACCAAACATAACAAATTCATTTACAGTCATGTTTCATGACACTATTATGATCAGATATATATCCTTACTCTAACGAAAGGAGCCAAGAAACTGGTATGCTTAGTCTACCAACACACCTTGAACCCTAAAGTGAGCAAATGAGCAACTAGAAAGGAGATTTCAGAAATGGGATTTTGACTGATGCATATATTTATAAAAAGGAACAGTAGCAGTACCAGCACATTTGAGTGTAGTTGTCCCTTTGGAACTTCAGTTTGAGATTGAACATTTTTCACTTTATTATCATCTCCCTTTTGGTTTCTAGATTTTCCCTTTGGTTCATCCTTTTTAATAATTTTCTTGGCATCAGCACCATTCTCTTGAGCTTTAGTCTTAGCGCTCCCTGTATCGTCTTCAGACCTTGGTTTCTTCGCTGCATGTCATGACATACATGTTACAAAATTATGTGAGCATTACACCACAAACAGAACAAAATTGGAAGAAAAAAAAAACATTGTTATTCAAAATTCAAATGCCAAATGTGAATGTGTAAAAAACCATTAGCAAGTGATAACATGTTTTATTAACTGCAAGTGAATTGCAATTTACAAGACATTCCTGTTTTGCACAGGTTAAAAGTTGTTACAATAATCATGTTTCTAGAAACTCGGACTTGATAGTTATGATTAGTCACGGGCATTGTGTATCTAGTTATGGTTAGTCCCGGGCACTGTGTATCTAATAGAATCACGAACTGTTTACCTCTATTGTAGACAAGTTCCCCTTGCAGCGTCTTGGTGGGGAGTGCGTCGACGGGGTCGACCTCCAAATAGTCATCATCCTCGCGGGGTCTCCCCGAGGACTCTGTGGCTTTCCTCTTCTGGCGCTCTTCGTAGAGGCGCTCGACCTCGCCCTCGTCTCGTCCGGCGACCCTCCCGACATACCTTCACGAACCAAAGAGAAATTCCACGCTCAATCAAGAGCAATGCAGCACCAAGGGAGGGGAGTGAGGAATTGGAAGGCACAGCGCGGCGCGCCCAGAGCCCAGCGACACCAACCTGTCGATGGACCTCTTGTCGAAGCGGCGGAAAGGTGCAGCGTTACTGCTGTCGGTGCCATAGAACGCGAAGTCCTCCTCGGTGAGAACCACCTCATCGTCGTCTATTTCCGGTGGCAGCTCCGGCGGGAGAATGACCTTGTTCTTGTCCTTCCTCTTGCTGCCGCTCCTCTTCCCCATCGAGACCGGCGGCGGCTCGTCCCGAATTGCAGTACGGGAAAGGAGGAGAGGCGCGGCGGGGTTGAGGTTTAGGTTAGGGTTTTGCCGCAGCGTTGATGCGAATGAGACGCGGCGGCCGCGAGGAGAGGAAGAAGAAAGCGTGTTTGGTTCTATATAAACCGGGCCTGCTGGGTATCTAACCGGGCCGGAAAGGCCTTGTTTCCTTTTTCTTTGGTTAAAAACATGCAAATTCTAGCACAACACTAAGTTCGATCAATTATAGATTAAAATATTAATATTTCAGATATTAAATTAGTATCACTAGATTAATTACTAAATGTATTTTTGTAATAAATTATTTTGAATTCATAAATATAAATTATATTCGCTAAAAATTTGGTCAAACGTGAACTGCTTTTGTCGACACGCAATCTAATTTATAGTTGCATGTTTTTCTGGATGGAGGAAGTATAATTTACGCCATGTTTGTTCTCAGTTAAAATTCTAACTTTGACCAGATTTTTTATATAAAAAATGGTTCAACATCAACAATATCCAATTGGTTTCAGTATATATTCTTCGTGAAACATGTCTACATAGTGCTTTTTTTTTTTTTTGTTACGACAATATGATTTTTATATCCAAACCCAGACAAAGTGGAAGAGCTTGCTATTAAACTCATTCTAAACAGATCAATAAAACACGTGTAATAAAACGACTAGTCAGGGCACCCATCCCCATCCCCATCCAAGAAAACCTTGCACGTCAGAATCATGCAACAATCCAGCGAATAGAAACGAGAGGGGGAAAAGGAAAACGATCACATTTGACGGCAGCTCGCATTAATATATCAGTGGAGCTACCCATACAGCAACACCACATATTGGCGTCTTGCGATTTGGACTTGCACAGATAGCTTTAGAATCCTATATATGCCTGCTTTAACACATCTTACACTGCAGCACAATAGACCCTACAATCCTCAGTTTCAGCATCCCACGATCAATATCCAGAATGTGGCATACAACTATACAATAGATATGTGAATATGTCTCAAGGGCAAGTTGCAGGCTGCAATAGTTAGGTGGACTGATTCTACTGGAGCTAGTTTCCGCATCTGAACTAAAAAACATCAATTGTTAATCAGTGCGGTGGAATCCTCCTAAATCATGGAGCTCAGGTTTCCTCCCTTCGACCTTTGATCATAAAATCAGAATCAGATGGATACAAAAAATGTAATGACTGCACATCAGTATGAAGAACATGACCAAATGAGAAGATATCAGGTCTACAACTTTATCAAGATATAAAATTACAAGTAAAAAGTTGGGCAATAGAAAAATTCATATTCTTCTACACAAAGCAATGCAACTATTGGAATCGGAAAACATAACAGAGGTCCAGCGGGTTGCAGAGATTTAACTTCCCACCATGCATCAGTAACCCTAAACCACCCATTCACAACTTCATGATGCCAACAATTTTTAAATAACAAAATTACTAAAGAAATAGTGCAGGGCAACACAATTATTTAAAATATTTAATCTGAATATTTTTTTCACACACAATCTGAGTAAGGGGATGCATTAGATGCAAAAACCCTCACTAGGTTTTATCATGACAGTCCTTTTTACAGAAATCAAATGAATTTGAAAAGTACTTGAAAGAGCATACTTGTAGTTAAGCATCGTTTTTCAATGCAGAGAAAAGTAAATCACTCAGTAGACTACAACTATAGCAATTGTCAGGGTTGAGCTCTAAGAATATCAAAGCCAATTAGGCAAACAAAGAATGATGAAAGATGAGTGCATAACATTAAACAATGAAGAAATAACATCTTTCCAACAATGAACATAATTTACAGTTTGGTCAGATCCCTTTAGTATCATGCCCAGAAAATAGATCATGTAGTAGTCGAACCAGATCACCAAGGATCACTTTTTCCCTTCAACCTCACAAAAAGCCCCCATACAGTTTGATATGCTTTATTTTCTTGCACGAAAGGGAATAGAGAATAGAACTACTAACACTGAGAATCAGGGGGGAGAACTTCCGAGGAATATATCAACAACTTTATGTAATGAATATATGCCCTTAGAACATAGTTGGTGGAAACTTCTAATATGTTAGAGTGTTTCTTTTCACACCTAGAAAGCAAGTGAGGAACAAAATCATTGAATATCTTACTGAGTTAGTAAAATATGATTCAGAGCATATCTGTGAGAATATGTTGGTATCAGTGTATTAGAACCAACAGAAATCCTACCCATCAAGTTTATCAGAAAAGAAGAACACACCAATATCTTCATGAACTGGATGAATAGACTCAGAAGATTTTGGCCAGCCATTCATTCTAGGTAATAACTCGAGCTGTAGATCAGTGGGCATCATCTTGACAACATCTTTAACTCTGGGTGACATTTTTTATGGAAAGTAGGCTTTAAACACTACTACAAAAAATCTTTTGCGAGGCACTTTCAATTTATTTTCTGCAGCGGTTAGGAAGGAAAACCGCCTCGGTTAATGCTGGCATTAACCGAGGCGGTTATTTTTTTACTAACCGAGGCGAACAATGTAATATAACAGCCTCGGTTAATGCTTATTAACCGAGGCGGTTATTATAACGCAACCGCCACGATAAATAATTAACCGAGACGGTTATTTTATAAGAACCGCCTCCTAAAATTAGGCCCAGCCCACTAGCATGTAGAATATATATAGATCGAATCAGAAACCCTAAGTCATTTCCTCCCTTCCCTAGGGTTCCTTAGCCGCACTCTCTCTCCCGGAGGAGGGCGGCGGCCTCCTCTCCAGAGCAGGGCAGCGGGCCCGCAGTGAAGGCACGCGGCGGCGCGCGTGGGGCTGCTCGCGGGGTGGGGCGCCCGAGCCGGCTCGGGGCGGCGCGCGGCTCCCGACGGGATCCCGACCGCCCGCAGTGGAGGCAGGCGGCGGCGCACAGCGGGCTCCCGGCGGTGCGCGGCTCCCGGGAGCGCGTGGCGGGCTCCCGGTGGCGCGCAGATCCCGGCGGCTCGTGGTGGGCTCCCGGCGGCGCATGGCGGGCTCCCGGCGGTGCATGGCGGTGCAGCGACTCGGAGCGGCGGCG
The DNA here is from genome assembly GCA_038502445.1 of Eremochloa ophiuroides. Classification (NCBI taxonomy): domain Eukaryota; kingdom Viridiplantae; phylum Streptophyta; class Magnoliopsida; order Poales; family Poaceae; genus Eremochloa; species Eremochloa ophiuroides. The sequence continues at coordinate 83,986,202 of JAHLJS010000002.1, forward strand.
CGCGGCTTGAGGTGCGACGGCTCACGGTGGCGGCGGCGCTTGGCGGCGGGCTGCTCGGCGGCCGCCAGATCCAGTGGCGGCACGCGTCGCGTCTTCAGGGAGCGGCGATGCAGCGGCGAGGAGGCCCGATGGCCCGACGGGATCTGGGCGGCTGTGCGGCCCCGGCCAGCACCCCCCACTGCGGGAGGCCGGCCGGATCCGGCGGCGGCGGATCCCGACGGGCGGGCTCACTAGGCCAGTGGGCTCACTGGGCTTTTTTCTTTTTTTGTTTTTTTTCCGATTAACCGTGGCGGTCACACAACCGCCTTGGTAAATATCACGATTAACCGTGACCCTTGATCCGAGGCGGTTGAAAAAACCGCCTCGGTTAATCAAAAATGACCGCTGCCGTTAAAAAAAATTGCAGTAGTGAAATTCACCAAGATTTATTTTTTTTCCAGCATAGAAGACACAAAAGCATCCCCTAAAGATCAAACAAAAGCTGAACATTAGAAGTACAACACTGTATATATGAAATTAGGGTCAACTGCACTGCCATAACCACGAAAGAGAAACATGTCTTTTATGAAAAAAGGGGCCAATTGCATAACTGCCCTTGTTTCAAGGTCTAGTTGCATGTTTGCCCTTGTTTTTTTAACATTGCATGTTTGCTCATGTTTTTTGAATCTAAAGGTTTCAATTTATAATTAGCTGAGCGGTGCCGCTGGTGGAGCGCGCATGGCAGGTTAACCCACGCTGCCACCGAGCTGCTCGTCGAAGCTTGCATGCAGCGGTGGCTGTGCGCGAGCGGTCACGGGCGGTGAGCCCAAGCGCCCCGGCGTTGTGTAGCCCGCGTCCCTGGTGGCCGCATGGCTCCACATACACATGCCTTGTCTTCACCGCGTTGTAGCACAACCAGGCGGCTGCTGAGCCCAACCAACCTCTAGCAGTGCGCCGCGTCTCGTCATGGGTGGCACGTGGATCGATGGCCGGTTAGCGAGATCAAAGTCTCCTTGTGGCCACTCTTTGCTTCTTTTCCGAGGCGGAGTTCCTCGCGGCTGGGGTTTAGACGTCATGTGATGCGCAAGTTTGATGTAATAGGGGGTTTTTCTTCTCTATATATATATACACACACTACACCTGGGTGTATTTTCTATATTGAATGCACCCACTATGGTTGTAACTGGTTCTTACCCAGTTGCATCTTGCCCGACTTTAGTTGTAATTGAATCGCGTCAAATTGCAACTGGTTCTTGCCTTGCAACTGACCCGACTCTAGTTGTAATTGGATCGCGTCAGGTTTGCAATTGGTTTTTGCTTAGTTGCAACTGACCCGAATCTAGTTGTAATTGGATCGCGTCATGTTGCAACTACATCAGGTCCAATTGCACTGCATCAGATCTGTTGCAATTACTTCCGTCAAATTACAATTAGTATGATGTTATACTTGTGATTGGTCTAGTCTCGTGGTTGTAATTGGTAGAGAATACACACATTTGGTATATGAAATGCACGTTGTTCACTAACTAGGCTGTAACTAGTTGCATGTAATAGCAAATTGGGTAAAAATTACGTTCTAAGTAGTTGCAACAAGCGCTAACTATGCTACAGCCAAGTTGCAATTGTGTTGTAACCATGATGGCAACTCATAGTACATTGAAGTTGAAATTACATACTTAAAAAAAGTTCATCAAATATAGTTTTCTTGGATCTCGTTTTGTTAAGCACATATTTTTAAACAACCTGATGCAAACGGATCTGAAATAGAGGCTACGGTTTAGGAGATATTGCATTTTTTCGATCCGAAAAAAAGGATTCCCTACATGCGGGACGGATGGGTAGAGCGAGAGGTGGGCTGGCAGGGTCTGTGCATTTGCTATAGCAAATACACCTTGTTGCATTTTAGTTCCTTCTAAGGAGTAGTTACTCCTATGTTTATATCTTCAGATTTAGGGCATATATAATCGAATGAAGTGTATGTGTATGAAGTATATGATCATACTAGACCATCTATGATAGTATATTTGTTAAGTATGCATGCATACATCGAGTATGTGGTCATACTTATTTTATATACTACAATAAGTGGTATTTTTGTAATATATTAAAAAGTATAGGTTCCTTAACAAATTTTTGCATAGAAAGATTTGGAGCACCATAACATGAGTATGTAAACATACTCAAAGTGACAAACAAGTATGAATACATACGCATGGTAGTTTTTTAAAGATGAGAGTAACTACTTCCGGAAGTATAGAAAATGCACCATACACACACACACACACACACACACACACACATATATATATATATATATATATATATATATATATATATATATATATATAAATATAAATTATCCAGCTACAACCGGCGTAGCTACCCTCACGCATAGGGTAAATACCCACAGTGGCCCACGTATTCCCTGTATGGAATACATTACATGCATGGACTGATCTACCCCCGATTACATACTCCAAATAGAACCCCATGGCTCACGTTGCAATGACTTTTGCAGTCTCAGCATCACTGGGCCTTTTATTTTGTAGCGGACATCATTTTTGTCCGAGGCGTCGTCTCGTCGTTTGCAGTGGCTTTTGCTTGACCACTTCGCTGACCACGAACGTTGCCTGCAAAAAGCAAACAACGAAAACAAAACATAGTAGTGTGTCAGTATCAAGTAGGGGAAAAAACATGGTTTCACCATGCATGGACTAGGAACTCATATCCATTGTCTACAGCTACACCTCCAGTCTGACCAACTGAGGCCCTGTTTAGATTCACTATAAATTACAATTGCAACTAGTCACATCAACGTTGCGGCACATGCATGGAGCATTAAATATAGACGAAATGTTTGTATGTTTGTACTTTTTGCATGTACATCACAAGACGAATCTTTTAAGGCTACTTGAACTATGATTAGACAAAAGTTATCAAATAGAAACGAATGTGGTACACTGCAGAATTGTAATTACAACTGAGATCTAAACGAGACCTTTATCTGCTTGCTAGAACTGCTCGCTCATGCAATTCACGTTCCCAGCATTCTTTTGGCAGCCTGCCGCTGCTTTTCTTGCTATGAATGCTTTTGCAGCAGCAGCACAACTAAAGATCTTGATATTTCTAGCTGGTACTGCATCCTTCCACTGTCCATTGAATCGAATCTGTACAACTCCTGAACAAAGCAATGGTTATAACTCATTTCTTTGCAATCTTTTCCTCGAAAAACTAGTTCTCCTGAACAAACACAAATTTATTGCATCGGCCTCGTTAAGAGGACAGTTCACAAGCAGAACAAACACTGGCACGGGGGAACCAATAATGAGCACACCTCCCGGATAAAGAAAAAAAAATCCACTACATGTTTTTGTTAATTACTAAACAAACTAGTACCTTGGCCTGCACTATGCCCATGATCTCAGCGTTCGATGAAGCTTCAAAATATGGAACCAGTACTTCAATTTTATAGCTGAAGCGTAGTTGTCTTGATCGCTAAAATAGAAAACATGCATTGCCATTTGGGACTGCTCAAGTACTGCTTTACCATAAAAAGTAACCGCATGTCCTACCGGGTAGCTAGCACCCCCATGTGGGTAGCTACCACCGGTTGCAGATAATTCATATATATATATATATATATATATATATATATATATATATATATATATATATATATACACACACACACAGAGAGAGAGAAATATCTAAATACAACGATGGGTAACTAACACCCCTGGATGGAGAATTTTTTTTAAATAATATTTTTTTATTAATTAATTGCGAATCTAGTATTTGGAATCGAAAAATTACAAAAATAACATCATGTCGGCCATCCAGCAGCCGATAGGGGACCTGTCGGCACTCCAGCAGCCGACAGGCTTACGTGTCAGCTGCCGCGCAGCCGACAAGCGTCGGCAGCGGCGTCGGCAGCGGTTGTCGGCGCCGACAGGAGTCCTGTTGGCTTCTGGAGGGCCGATAGGCCCAGTCGGCATTCGGGCAGCCGATAGGCCTGTCGGCTCACCGGAAGCCGACAGGCCACTACTACCATGTCTTTTTTTATTTTGATGTTCATTTTCATGTTTTTTTCATATTCGTTATACAGTTCAATCCGAAAACTTAACTTACTCGCGGCTTGCTAGACTGTTCTATAAATGAAGTGTGTTGCAAACTACGAAAAATAGAATTAAAACAACACAAGTTCAATTTAAAAGAGTAACCCAACGATACATGAAATGAGCGGTGCGTGGCATATGTGGTTTGCAATGGCATGTGTGTGTGACGTGTGCGTCTCCGGTCGCCAACGGTCCACCCAAGCGGAGAGTAGGGCACGGTCCACCGGGAAACGTGCGCTCCTCTCTCGGTGTCGCTCTACAAGACGAGCGAACGGGAGAAGACCAGCTGCACGTAGCCTGTAAGCAACAATATTACACAGATTAGTACAATGCAATGTGTGAGAAAACTTCGTACAAGGTAAGCACCACAGTTACCTGGGAACCCAGCGCGGGTCAAGCAGCCAGATCTCGTCGTGGGTACGTAGGCGGAGGGCTGGTGGAAGCTGCCCATCAACCAAGTTCGAGCGGTGCCTCTGGTCGACAACGGGGTCGATCAGCTCCATACCTGCCATTATTCGGAAAAATAAAATTAAAACCATATCGAAATTGTAGAAAACTGAAATCATAATAATACAGAACAGTTACGTAATAAAAGTAGTACATAGTAAACAAATCACAACACCACAAGTCTTATATTACATTACTTGCACAAAATAAGTAGTACATACGAAAAAATTAAACACTACCAGTCTCATATGACAACACTTATGCAATGTAAGTAGTACGTAGTAAAAAATTACAATACTACAAGTCTTATGTTACAACACTTGCACAATATAAGTAGTACGCAATATAAAAACTACAACACTTCCGAAGCATTGCTATGCGGACGGGCCGCCTCGACTGCCCTTTCGAGCTGATCGATGTGGAATAAGCCGCACTTTCGTACCATCAGGAAGCCTTTTTGTCGGATACATATCATAATTTTTTCTCAAATGGTTGCCACCGTAAGCAAGGCAGTATGGACGCTTGTCACCAGCTTCAGAAACGTCCATATCATTCCTAATACGACGACTCTTGCGACGCCCCTTTGTGTCAACCCTTTTTTCGGGATCCGGCGACCAATAACGATCGCAATCCGCAACTCGCCTTGTAAAATCAGCAATGGTCTGCCACCCTCGAAGCTCGCCAGACCATGTGTTCAGCACATTCTCCTTTTCTGAAGTAAGGGGACACAAATGTCATCGGGACGTTGCATTTCCCGCAAGCAGCAAGCACATGGGAGCACAGATAATGGTAGTACTTTGGCTTGTTGCATGTGCACTCGCACTTGTTCAGTTCTGGCCACAGTTGACACTCCATAGTTAATTCGCTCGGACCAGTGCCAAGTCTACCCTTATCACGTACCCGAACTTTGAAGATGAGGTCCCGATTGCCAACGGGAAAGACGTTATACATGGCCCCTTTCGCACTTTTTGCGTCTAGGTATGCAGAAACCTTAAACGCAAATGTCATAGTTGGATTCTGGGCTACTAAGGTCGCTGCTGCACAACGTTCTCGCAGATAAATCATTGTACCTCTTAGGATACCCTCCAAAAGTGCAACCAAAGGAAGGGATCGTGTACTGAAAGGACCTAGGATGCCGCCTAGAGGGGGGTGAATAGGCGTTTCTGAAAATTTACACTTTCAAATGCGGAAACGATTAGAAGTGGAGTTTCTAATTACTTAGAAACTCCTCACAAAGAAACAAACTCCCCCAAAGGAGTAAACAGAGTATATAAACTGAACATGAAACAGCTAAGAGTCTAACACCTGCACCATAAAGGATTAGAACAAATGACACAAAATTCCGCACAGAGAGCTAATACCGGACGTGTCCGGTATGCACGGGCTGCGCAGTTTTGCTCCAAAACTCTTGCTGCTCTTCTCCAATCTCTCACACAGTCCCCTGGTGATGTATATATGCCTGTATAACCTGCACAGCAACTTGCATAACGGAGACAATCACAAATATTAAAGGAATGTAAAGTGAGACACGATATTTATTTTACCGAAGTTCGGCACCCCCTCGGGTCCTACTCTCCGTTGAGCCGGCTGCGAGCAACCACAAGGGTTAGCTCTAGAGGACACCACAGGTCAACTCTAGCCGCGATCTATTCACCCGCTATGCTCCTTCCACTAGGTGATCTCTTTTGCGGAGAGATCGAACCGTTACAAACTTTTCGAGGTACACCACAAGTTCTTGGGTGCTCTCTGGCGACGCCTAACCGTCTAGGACCGAAGAGTCCAAGAGTAACAAATGCGAACCACGAGATCGACGATTTGCACAAGTGCTCAAGTGATGGCTTGCTCTCTATTTTGAATTCTCTCTAAACCCACAAATGGATTTGGCACTTTAGGATCAATCACTTACTTAGAGAGGGTTAGAGAGTGTTGCTAGAGCTCAGAGAAAGTCAGGGAAGTCAGTAGAATCAGCAGCCTCCAAAGGTGGAGGCTTGGGGCCTTTTATAAGCCACTCCCCGAAACTAGCCGTTAACTAGCCGTTGGAATACCGGACACGTCCGGTATGAATACCCAACGGTCACTTGTCAAAGCTCAGATTTCCCTCAGAACTTCCGACACGTCGGAACTTCCGACCAACGCCGGAACTTCCGATAAACGAACAACGCGAAGCTGAAGTAAAACCTGCTGAACCAGCCAATATCGGACGCGTCCGGTATGAATACCGGACATGTCCGGTATGCTCAGCCTGAGAGCTCTTAACTAGTTGAAGTGCCCTACCTCTCTCATATCTCACATGGGTTGTTTTGAACACTTATGTATCACCATCTATCATCATGATGCATCCCTCTTAATAGTACGGCTTTCCTATCAACTCAAATTTAAATGTAAAACGAATTTAAACCTTGGAGTTGATCTTCAAGTGAACCAAGCCATTTTTCTTCAACCTTGTAACAATAGGATGTCATGAGTGATTTTGAAATTCATCTTGAGTAAAAACCATCTTGAGCATGTAACTTGATTGCAACATTTGATTTGTGGGATGATCTCAATGCATCAAGTTACTTTGATTGCTTCTTCTCGAATAAGCAAATTTGATTCTCCACCACGTCATGTCCTTCATGCTTGATTAGTCCATCGACTAAATGCAAGTACTTCTCTTCTTCACCCTAGCTAGGTTCTTCGGCCGCCAAGCCCTTGCTTGCCCTTCACCCTTGCTTAGTACCTCAAAGACTTTTTCTTGCTATCTTCACCAACTCAAGCACTTTAGTCACAACTAGCTTTGAATCATCCATTCAAATGTGTTGTCATCTTCACTTTGATTGTTTTGATTCCAAGTGAATCAATAATACCTCATAATAAATGAGCCTTTGCAATAACCTCATTTTCATTGTTGTCTTGTGTTTGAGCTTGATTGAAACATACAACAGTCCATCATTTTGGCTTTCAACAATATTTCAAGCACATATGAGATATACAATTCCCTGTTTCACACTTATCACACGGGTTAGTCCTTTAATCAACATTGTCATCAATTCATTCAAAACCCACCAAAGGGCTAGATGCACTTTCATATACCTTTCAGCACCCAGCTGTAAACCTCTGCGAGATTCGTGGTTATTATGCCATAACGTGCACCGTGCGTGTCATGTAACAAAGACCACTTCTCTTGGTCCTCCTCTTTAATCCACTCTGAGAAACAAGTTACTGACCTGCCTCCCCTTACGTCGACTAGTCTTGCTTCTAGGCTCGCTTGGTAGTGGTGAAAGGCCCTGCGGCTCCTCCTCTGTTGCCACAACAGGTCGCTTGCGCACATCTTTCATGTGGCTCCGGGTAAGCTCATCTAGCCGTTCCCAGATGAAGTCAAATTTTCTTTTCTGGTTCTGCTTACATAGCCACTTGAACAGGTCCTGCAGACGCTTGCTCTTGAACTGTTTATAAAAATTTACAGCTAAATGTCTCATGCACCAACGACTTTGTATATCGGGCCATTGAACCTCTGCATCGTCACCATTCTTCAACTTCTGCACTGCATTCAGTAAGCCTGCATTTTGATCATGCAATACACAAATATTCTCCCTTTCTTCCACCAAAGCTCGTTTGAGCCACTTAAGGAACCACAACCAACTCTCGTTGTTCTCCGATTCAACCAAGCCAAAAGCAATGGGAACAACCTGACTGTTACCATCAACCCCAATAGCTGTTAGCAAAGTACCTCTGTATTGCCCAGTCAGGAATGTACCATCCACGCATAGCACAGGTCGGCAATACTTGAAGCCCCGTCTCATGCACCCGAATCACCAAAAGGCTCTCTTAAGGACACGGTCCCCGTCGACGTTGATATAGTCCTCATAATTAATTACGGTGCCAGGGTTTCTAGCTTGTAGGGTTTGTAAGAGTGTTGAAAGGTGGTGATATGAATCCTTGTACGTTCCAAATCTCTTCTCCAAAGCTAACTGTTTTGCTCTCCAAGCCATGTCGTAAGATATGTCATATCCGTATCTGTTCCGTATAGCCAGCATTATCCGGAAAGGAGAAATGCCAAGTTTTTCAACAATCTCCCCATGCATCTCATTTGCCACGAACTGTGCTATCATGTTTCGATGCTTGGTCAGCGTCGACTCCAGCAAGCAACTATGTGGCTGCACAATAGTAGCTATGAAGTTGCTCTCCGTACGTGGCATATGACCATGAACACGCCAAGTGCACCCTGGGCTGACGCACTTAACGTCCCACGTCTTGGGGTTGGAAATGACAACCCTGAACTGCCTCTTGTCACAATAAACCCACCGCCTGACGGCATGCTGCAGATGAACCTTGTCATGAAACATCTACCCCTGCATCACCTCCATCCTTGAATACTCCTACGCCGAGTGATGACTATCGTCCACCGTCATGGCATCTGGTGAGAAGTTATTCCATTCCGCAGGGATGTCGGTCTCGTCTTCGAACCTCTTGCTAGCGTGCTCATCCACAAATGCCAGGTGCTCTGCATTGTCAAGTTCCATCTGTTCCACGATTCTTTCATCCTCCTCGCCCTGGTCAGGTTCCATGTTCGTACTGAAACCTTGTTCTTCCGCATCCTCTGCCCAGTGCTCAACCCCTCCAGAATCGGGAACCAAGGTCTGCTCAGCATTTGTTGTATATTGTTGTTGTCCTGCATCCTCTGTCCCCAACTGAACATCGTATGAATCATGAACATAGGTCTGCTCTTCGTTTGTGGCCTCTAAGTCCTCTACTTCTCGAACTGTGCTGCTACTCTCTCCTTGCATGGCACCATCGATGAACTGAACAAACATGATGTTGTCATAACCACGTTCCAAAGCATTACTGACGAGAAACTTCCATTTGTTCGTATTGCTTGCCTCGTATAGCTCCCATCTCCATCCATTGTCCCTTAACATGGGCACCAACATACTAATCTTCAAACGTTGCTGCGACGGTGGAAAACCAAACCATTCATGCAACCAGGCTAATACTTGTCTCCGGCTGTGATCCAGCGGTGAGTTCAGTTGTGTGTCAAAGAACTGGAACGGACTAAGGTCTACACCGCTATCCCCAGTTCTGATTTCACCCTTGCCATAGTAAATTCTGAAACGAACTAGATCGGACGACATTCCTGCTCCTATCGTTAAAATTACACTGTCAGTTGAATATTGGTATAACCCCTAAACCCTACCAAGACATTAATTACAAAAACTAATATAAGTAGACAAAAAATTCCTAACTCAAATAACCCTAAATCAAATAAACAAGTACTACTAGAGAAAATAAAAAATAATCCTTAAAATAAACTAATACTAACTACATAAATAAACTAACACTAACTACATAAATAAACTAACAGTAACTATTCCTACAATTCTAATAAATAATCCTAACAAAGAAACTAATCCAAAAAACAAAATCAACTAACCCTAACTAACTAAATCAACTAACCTAACCGTAAATAAACAACTAAAGAAACTAACATAACCCTAACTAACCCTAATAAAAAACTAAATAACCCTAAATCCACGGTTCAATAATGTACAACTAAAAGTTACCCTAATCGAATCTACAACTATAAATAACCCTAAACTAATCTACAACTAAAACGAATCCTAAACTAATGTACGACTAAAAATAACCCTAAACGAAACTACATCTCAAACTAACCCTAAACTAATGTACCACTAAAACTAACTCTAATTCTAAAATAATTTACAATTTCCTTCTGAACTAATTTAAAAATAATTACAACTTCCTCTAAACTAACACTAACCCTAACCCTAACCCTAAATCTAACTAAATCTAACTAACCCTAAATACCTAATTTTATCTAAACTAAATACATAAAGTAATCAAATTTATAAAAAAACAGAAAACTAACAAAACAGAGAAAAAGAAAACTTACCGGTGGCGAGCGACGACGGCGGTAGCGAGCCGTCAGTGGTCTCGCGCCCGCGCGGGGACGGTAGAGGGCGACGGCGGGGGCCCCTCCGCCGGATCCGCCTGCTGGGGGCGGCAGACGGTGGCCGGAGCGGCGGGACGGCGCCTGGCGGCGGCGAGGGCGCGGTGAGAGAGAGAGCGCGTGCGAGCGAGCGGCGCCGGGAGGAAGGAGATGGCCGCGGAAGATATAGGGACCTGTCGGCTCCTCGGCGGCCGACAGGCCCCTATCGGGTCACGAGGGGCCGACAGGCCTATCGGCCCGACAGGCCAGTCAACTTCGGCTTGGCCCGCTGGCATGGCGAACTAGTCGGCTCTGGAGCGGGCGATAGGGTCCTGTCGGCTCCTCAGCGGCCGACAGGTCCCTAATCGGCTTTCCAGCAGCCGACAGGATGCTATTTTTATAATTTTTCGATTCTAAATACTAGATTCGTAATTAATCAATAAAAAAATATTATTTAAAAAAAATTCATGGATGGGTAGCTGCACCTACTGGACCACTTATTCTCCTTTTTGACAAAAATGGATATGCAACGGATGGAGCATCTGCTCATACCATAGATAGTACTATATGTGGACCAGTACACTGACGTACCCCTTTGTTTTTGTCACGCACGACCCCCGGCCCCCGAGGTGCCCGGTACTGGAAAAGTGTATGGATCGGCCATCGTTCTCCGCTTGAGCTAGCATCTAATTCATTGTGAGAATCTTTACTGCACAAAAGATTTCTAATTTGACATTAAATGTCAAATTAAATGTAAACAAAAAAACTAAAACTAATTTGATAGATTGATAAAATATTGTCTTACGAATCTTTTAAGCCTAGCTAGTTGGGACATGATTGGACACTTATTTTAAAATTTAAAATGCTGGGACAATATTTTTAAATTCTAATTGAGTGTAACTAAACGAAGCCTTAGTTACATGATCAAATCTAAATATGCCACTGCGACGTCAGGAGGGAATCATGGGGCAGGGCAAGCAGTAAACGACCCAGTTGGTGTTATTGTGTTCCACATCACCTTAAAGCATTCTTGGCGCTCAATGTAGAGGCATGAACACAGCACACCACAGTCATCACTGCACCTGCAGGCTGGCACCATAAAGTATTCTTGGCGGTGAAAGCAGCGTCGTGCTGGGTAGGCTCCGATGCACTGTCAATGACAAAATACAATCGCTAAAAGGTACGTCCACATTTGATTAAAAGGGACGGCACTTATCTATGCATGTTTTGATCATACATGTTTTGATTCTTACCTTTTTATGCACTACATATAATCCCCCCTTAGAAAATGGCCACCCAATATAATAATTCATCGTGTAATACATGTACGAGCTCATAGGTACAAGGATCTAAACGTGAGTATGTATTGACTGTGCACAGTTCTTTTTTTCCGTGATTCTCATGCACTGCATACCATGAACCTTAATCTGAACATTACCATCAGCCGGCATCATATTTTCCCCATTGGAAATTTACAGTTTGTATGTCATTCTCGGACTGAATGCAGTGGCATGCTTGTGGCCTGTATATCGGCATCAGCCTGCTGCGAACGCCTTGGCCATGAACTCAGTCTGCCTAACTCTCTGCCTAGCTCTGACGAACGTGAACTGCTCCATTAAAATTGCAAGAAGCTGTCCTGAAATGATTGGGACTCCCTGTACCTTAGAATGGACAGCGCCCATGGCGTGAAAGAACCGACGATGACCAGAAACCATACATAAGTAATCTGCACTTCCTTTTATACTACACTGACACTCCTGAAATGGAAACTAAAAAGCATGCAAACCGTTCCAACCTTGCCTCTCTCTTACTATTTCCAAACCGCTACCTTACCCATCGTTCCATCCATACAAACTTACACGTGGCAAACATCCGAATGGGTGGTTAGCTACCACAGTACCGTGGACGGCTATCCTCTGTTTCACAAAATCCGCGCGCGCGCGCGTGTATATATATATATATATATATATATATATATATATATATATATATATATATATATATATATATATATATATATATATATATATAGTTCTTTTTTTTTTACTTTTTGGACTTCTTTTTTCATCTTGAATTTTCTTTTATCTTGAATCCTTTTGACACCTTTGGTTGGCTCGTTGTATTATACTGATTTGTAGTCGTTTAGGATTCCGTCATCTACTGGACGTCCGTGTCTTCTGAGTTGTAATCGATTTGGATTCCGTCACCTACTGTTGCTATGTTTTCATGACCGTACGCCCTGTGATTCTTTAGGAGGCCAGACAAAAAAATTACTAGATCTGAAGAAATTTTACCATTTTAATCTATACTTCTTATATAAACAAACCCCACTAGTGAATTCTCTTGACATGCAAGCTGTCCACATCAGCAATCCACTGAAACTTGCAATTAAAGTCAACTAGCACATGTAATTATGATAGCTATCTCTTTATGTAATATTTATTTAGTTGTCCACATCAATATGTCAAACTATTCACCAAAATTAATTTCAAATAGTTTAATTTATATAACTATAAATATATAAGTCCAATATATTTTTAAATTATCTGGAATCGCCGGAGCAACGCGCGGTGTATTCTCCTAGTATTAAGTATAGATAGGGAGCACTTGACTCGACCACACATACAAGCAAACCTAACTTCTAGACTCTTCCTAGACCTAATTGCTATAATACTGTTGGCCCGACTTGGGCCCCATACTTCTGTAGCCCATCATGGCTATATCGGTCTGTTACATCCATCATTAAGAAATCATGTGTAGTTAATTGATTCCTTAAGCTAGACAAATTCCATAATCAAGGTAAAGGTTGAGACTTGAGACAAAATTCACCTCCAACAATTTGTAGGTGTTGGCCGTCTTGAATACTCCACAGTTGAACCCATGGCGAGAATCACGTCTTTGTTCTGGTTCAGACTCTCCATTTCAGATTTGCATCCAGTAACTTCAGGTACATTGGAGATGAACAGTAACAGTCACTTTTAGTATACTTAAACCTCAGGTCACATCAGAACTAATAAAATATAAATGTGGCACATAACTAAATGTATATCCAAACTGAGCTCTTTTGAAATGTCATGGTGTTATTCTTTTTGAGACGAGCAAGTGGATTTCTGTAGCTACATACCTGAAGCGCATAAGGTCCCCTTTCCCCTAGGTTCGAGCTCAGTCTGAGAGTTAATTTCTCCATTGTCTGCATTCACTATCTTTTTTTCTCTAGCTTTGTGTTCAATCAGAGAGTCAATTTTTACTTTAACTGGTTCACTTGGTATACTTTCATGAATTATATGCACGGAACCACCAGATCTTACTTCACAATCCATGTTTATGTCATCAATCTTTGCCTGGTCATGACTTGCAGCAGCAGATTGTTTCATGGCATCCACTTGCGTGGCAGTCCTATTGGAGGATATGCACTTCATATTTGAAAACGGTTTCACCTGCGGAGGAGATGCTGGATGAAGTTGACTTTCCCTCATAACAAAATATGGCTTGTCATCAATCTTTGCCTGATCATGTCTTGCAGAAGCACATCGTTTCTGGTTTTGCACTTGCATGTCACTCTGTTTCATGCTTGAAGGAGATGCGGTATGAACCCGCCTTTGGCTTTGCTGCATAGCAGCATATGATCTATCCAGAAGGTTTGTTTGACTATGACTTGCACCAGCACATCGTTTCAGGGCTTGCGCTTTTATATCACTCCTGCTTGGGGATACAAAATTCATATTGGACAAGTGTTTTGTAGTTGGAGGAGATGATGCCTTGCTTGGATGCGACGCAGCAGATCTTGACCGAACAAATGGTGGCCTCTCTCAGCTCAATAATGCCACTTCTTCAGAAGACATGAACTTCACTTCAGAATTTTCAAATCTGTTCGGAGATTTGGGCCTTATTTGATGCACTACGTTGCTGTGACTGAGGTGCAAAGTTTCCCTTTCGTTCGTCATATCACGACCATGCCATGGCTTTTGGAGCTCCGTTTGCCCACCTTCACCATGATTGTAGAAGAAGTTAGAGTAGCAGAGTAGAATTTATTGATGATCGTGAAAGTGAGATAAGTGATCAAGAACAGTGAAAAATATTACCTTGATTAGGTTTTGGGCCTCCGTTAGTATACTCAAGACATTTGGCACAATACCATTCACGTGGAGTCACCCATGACACCACCTTCATACAATAACTTCAAACAGAAAACGGAAACACTTTCAGAGCTAAATAAAACCAGAAACATTCAAGAACATAGCTCAAATAATTTACAGCTTCATTTTTTAAAAAATAATGGATTTATTGCAAGAAAGCAAATTAAATGGAAATAACACATTGGAGAACAGCTATGGAAGTTTCAGTCCTAATTAAAATACAGTATTTGCATCGTTTATCTATCAAAGAAGACATACTGGTTTCCTATCACTACAGACATTCAGATATCATCTACTTCACTTACTGGTCTCTGGTCTACATACAAATATTTCAAACAATTCAAAAAGCAAAAGCATATGCAAATTCAGGGCAGCTAATCACATTTATATGTACATCTTCCAAGTGCTTAGGACGTGAAAAATAAAGGAATTTAAATTATACAGTGCAGAGCTAAAAAGAAGTACCAGTGTCCATAATCATTGCACCGAGCACACTTTATAATAAGATCAGAATTGCTACCACTGCCACATGCCCCACACACCTCCATTTCCTGCATGAAAGGGGAAATATTGCATAGTCAAATACAAAAATTTTCGTGTTTGTCTAATTATTTCACACATATCTTTGAGACATAATCCTAAGCGAGGAAGAAATATAACGCAACAAGAAAAGAGCAGAGTGAAAACACATGGTTTTGTCCAAGAAAATAAAAGGGTCTCCCTTCGCCGTCCAACAAAATTAAATCCCTTTAACGAGTCGATCATATCATTACAGTAAACCTATTTTAATTTAGATGCACTGAAATGGCTG